>JAHBCN010002396.1:0-92282 GCA_019359885.1 Listronotus oregonensis | reverse complement strand
TCGGGTCACGCTACGGTACGCCACGAAGAGTAGATATGATTTTTCTTGTATAGGTCTACAAGAATTAATAAAATGAACGCCTTGCAATAGTATGCAGTTCAACGCAAAGTACCTAACTTTTTTTCTCATTTACCCCATTTTTCTTTCGTTTTATAGCATACCACGAGTTAGTGTGGTATGCACGCGGAAGAGGTGGTCTGTCTTTATGATTGCAGAAGCTCGAACCACTTGTTCAAGAATGATTTCCATTCAGCTAGAGAGTCCTCCAAAAAATGGTTTTTGAATGCATCAACGGTTTTTTCTGCCAAGCAATTTATTCTTGACGTTTAGAAGCAAAAAGAGGTTATTTGCTTTCAGATCAGGACTGTACGGCAGATACTCTATTAATTCAATTTTTTGACTGCTCATATGGTTGATTTAAGGCAAAATGCGTGACAATTAGCATTTTTTTGATATAGAATGACGCGACGGCACTTTTTTTTTTTTCTTATTTTACTAAAGCTTCGAAAAAAATTGGGTATTATTTGTTTCGAAGCGCTTCGAGCGGGAACAACTTTTGTTAGATTTGGTTTATCTTGCAACGGTCTTACCGTCACCTGTTAAACTAATTTATACACATCTTTTAAATCGCCACTATTGTATTTCTTAAGCATTTGTTTGCACCAACAGACATGAGCAACTTTTTGAAATTTGGTGGAGCTTCACGACGGAATTCCAAAAAAAATCTCATGTTTTCGTGAATTTTTTCAGTTTTTTTACTATAACTCGAAAATAAGCGTTTTTTGATGATAACTATGATACAATAAATTAAAGGAGACAAAATTTCCTACAAATACGTTTAATAACTCTAAAGTCTGGAACCATCCATAACATCGTTAGATCGTGTTGAAAGGTAAAAACATTATTCAAAGTGCGCGCTGGTGCTTTACTATTAAACCGGTCAACAAATGAACCGGGCCCAAACCCTTTGTTTTTTTATCTAAATTCGACGGCCCATAACTTTTTTTTTTTTTAAACCCGATTTTTAAATTTTTTTTTTATCCGTTAGAAGGAAATTTTATTGGCTTTGACTCCCTTTGGCAAATTTTTTTAAACGTTGGGGGGGCAGTTATACAGCGTATTAAATAAACATGTCACATTTTTGACGAAAATCAAAGTTCTCCCAGTTTTACAAAATTGAAGAATATTTCATTTTCATCACATGGGTGTATTAACTGAACCATTACCTCGAGACATTTTTGCATTTTTATTTAAAGTTGGTTTTTAAAAAAAAATTACGGGGGGCTATTCAAAAGTAGTACATTTTTGCCAATTTTTTATAAATTAAGATACTTAAAACAGTCGGAAAACCATTAAAATAAAGACTTTTGGGTGCAATAAAAATAAAAAAAAAATGCAGTTAAATAAACGAATGCATTATACAGGTTGTTTAAAAATTAAATAGGGCGGGGGGCATGTGCAAATTTTATAAGAATTCCTGAGTCCCAAATCTATAAAAAAAAAAAAATATTTTGTTTTTACCACATGGGAAAAATTTTAAACTGAATCATAACCTCGGGACGTTTTCGCAATTTTGATTAAAAGTTGGTTTTTAAAAAAAATTTTAAGAGGGTTATTAAATGTAGTGCATTCTTACCAATTTTTCTAATTACATTAAAGTAATTTTATTTAAAACCAAGCCCCAAAAAACCTTTTTTAAAAAAAGCACCAATATATTTATTAATTAATCCATTTATTGTCGTTATCTTTATTAGGAGTAAGGTTTCTATCAAAAATGATTTCAAATTCCCCTTTTTGGGGGGGGATATTACCTCAATTTAAAGAAAACTTGGCAAAAATGCAGTATTTTTTATAACCCTCTGTATTTATTTTTTAAGGAACGTATAGTAAAAATTATAAAAACAATTACAACAAAAGTTTGGTGATCACTCTGAAAAAAAATTGGGGCATAAGAACTCTTCTTAGCAGCTCTCCATTTTGCTCCAATTAATTTTTAAACATCCTGTATAATTTTTTAATTGCCTTTTTTTAAAATTTAAATTTTTTAACCAGGTATTTGGGTTTTCTTTTTTTAAAGGGTTTTTTTTTCTTGGTTTTAAATAAAATTACTTTAAGGGGAATTAGAAAAATTGGTAAGAATGCACTACATTTAATAACCCTCTGTAATTTTTTAAATAACCAACTTTTTTAAAAAAAAAATTTCGAAAACGTCCCGAGGTTATGATTCAGTTAATTCACCTATGTGGTAAAAACAAAAAAAATTTTTTTTAAATTTTTAGATTTGGGACTCAGGAATTCTTATAAAATTTTCACATGCCCAGTGCCCTATTTAATTTTTTTTAAAAAACCCCCATAATGCATTCGTTTATTTTTAAAGCATTTATTATTTTTTTTTTTTGGGAACCCCCCAAATCTTTATTTTAATGGTTTTCCGACTGTTTTTTTAAAAAAAAAATATCTTAATTTTTATGAAAAAAAAATTTGGGGGAAAAAGTACTACTTTTGAATAGCCCCCCCAATTTCTTTAATAACCAACTTTAAATAAAAAATGCGAAAATGTCCCGAGGTAATGGTTCAGTTAATACACCCATGTGATGAAAATGAAATATACTTCAATTTTGTAAAACTGGGAGAACTTTGATTTTCGTCAAAAAAGTGACATGTTTATTTTTAAAAAGCTGATAACGAGCCCTAGCAACGTTTAAAAAAATTTTTAAAAAAATAGCTCAAAGCCAATAAAATTTCCTTCTAAGGGGAAAAAAAAATTTTTAAAAACGGTTAAAAATTAAAAGTTATGGGCCGTCGAATTTAGATAAAAAAAACAGGGTTTTGGGCCCCCTTCATTTTGTTTACCGGTTTAGTTTCATACACCTCCAAAATCAATTATTTTATGATTACCAGGCATGTCCTGGATACATTTGAGGAATTGACAAACGTAAGTGAGGTCCATAAATCAACAAATTGGTGCAAACAAATTAAGCATTTGTTTGCACCAACAAACATGAGCAACTTTTTGAAATTTGGTCAGAGTTCAACGAGAAGAAACATTTTTCACCATTAAATGATCATAAAATATTTTATATAATATGCTGGTGGAACTGACGCCAAACGTTGCCTTAATCTCTAGTATGTCACATAACGATCTTGCATGATTAGTTTTTCAACAGCATTAATGTTTTCTGACACAATAACTAATTTTACAATTAGTGTCCCTCGTAGTAACGCCTCCTTTTTAAATAAAAATTAAATTTTTCAAAAAAAAAAAGTTGAAAAATTATTTACCAGATTTTAAAATCTTGTGAGTAATTCATAAGAACGTGTTATATTTATTGTTCTAATAATAAAAATGATATTAAACGTATAACTGTTGGTAATTTTGACCTACCACTTGTCCATGGTTACCCAGTATTTACTTGAATAAATTTGTTGTTAAATTCTCGGTATCGATAGCCCACGCTAGCCCAGAAACAATAATGTAGACGAAACCATTTGGGATTTTTTAAACTCTTAATTAGTACTGAAATACATTGTGTAGTGAAAATTACGTACACACTATGTCACAGTTAAAGGTATATCCCAGATAGTAAATACTTAAAAACATTATTATGGACATGGCTTGTCTCTATTAAATAGGACTTCCCTAATTGCACTTCGACGGTAACATTTGCACATTAGGTTTTCCTGTGGTATCTCCTACCATTAAAGAAAATAGAATATTATCATAGGCCATGACATAAATAAATTACTGCAATTTATTTTCTATTCCATATGCAGGTTTAGCAAGGTTGCAGTAAATAAAATGTAGTTCTGCAACTTTCGTATTACTTTTGTAGCAACTAAAATATTTTACTGATAATAAATTTATATTATTGGTAGACAGCGTCACTGCCATTTATATACTTTTAAATTTAAAAATCATTTATAATTGGCAGTGATAAAACCTTACTATTCCTGTTTAAATATTATTTAAAAAAGTGAATTAACATAATGTTTTAAGTTAATCGTATTTGGAAAGGTTATCATGGTCTTACATTTAAACATAACTTTACTTTAAAAACTTTTAATCTGAAAAACCTAGAACATATTTCTTAATACGTTTCAATTTTTAGGTAGTTTATGCTAAAATACATTTAATATTATGTAATTTTTAAAGTACTTCTGTCAAAACAGTATCTTGAAAATACAAAAAATATGGTAATGCCAATGATCGATATACATATATTTTTGGTAACGCATAATTTTGAAACATATTTTTTAAGACAATGTAAAGACAAAAAAGTCAGAGAGGTAGAACTTTCTGTTACCTTCAATAAATTTATTATTTTTCAAAGTTTATGCCACGACTAACTCAACCCAAGATACATACCATAAGATACAGGGGGGTTATTAAAACTCTCTCCATGAATGCTAAAATATGCAAATATTTCTAGTAAAAAAATATAAACTATAGTCTATTAATATTTGATGTTAAAAGTGCGCCAGTACAAGATAATATAAGATATTAGATTATAGATTATATCTAGGGACTTGTTCTACCTTTGGATTGACTTAATTGAGTAAACCTGGAATCAAACAAATTTTTAACATTTGGTAAGATCTATTACACCAAACTAAGCTTACCCCACTTTTTAAATGGTATCTTAAATTGGCCAAATACTTATAGTTTTAGGACTACTACTCACTTTAACTTATTTATATTAAAAGTCTTACAACACTTTACACATCAACTTGATTGGCTGCAAACCAAATTCAAAACCAAATGCCTCGACACAGTCTCAGCTTATGCAGTACAGCCAAGCAGCAGAACACTAAAGTCCAAAAACCATAATATGCTAAGATCAGACAGCAACTACATCTCCATAAAATAAGGATGTTAAACAAAACCGTTTAGGCTAGCTTAAGAAAAAAAAGAAAGAACACAGGTGGGCTGTAACAAGAGAAAGACCTGTTTTAAGATATGCCCAAAAGGGCATCAAATAGTTTGTAAAATTTTTTGAGAAATATAATTTTATTAAACAATAAAAATGTTGCATAAAATTAAAAAAATTAAACGGTATTAACAAATATAATGATTATTTGCTATATAGATGACTTATCTTAAACTAAAAGATCACAGATTCATTTTTACTTTTAGTCTAGCAACGTAGTTTATCCTGGGCTTCTTGGTTAAAAAATAATTAAGCTTGTGATTTATATAACCTCTGTTACCGGAAGAAAGAGAACGGATATAACGAAATGTTACGCAAGTCAAGTTGTCCGAACAAATCAAAATACACTATATACAAAAATTTCACTATATTCAACATATTTAAAAAAATAATTTTTCATATTTTAAAGTACCGTCACCAAATTATTTATTATTTTAAAAACAAAACATAAACCATACATTTTTATATCAACTGGCAAAGTTTAAACTGTTTTTATAGATACGGTTAAAAAAAAGCAAAAATGCCGTTTAAATTATTTCTTTACTAAATTAAACGAGAACAATTGTTTTCTTATTTACATTAAAGTATTGGCAAAATTTAAAAACATTGTTTGTTAAAATTTTTAAAATATACAATTATAAATGTCATTTATTTAAAAAATAGTTTTAATCATATACAACGGTATGCAACCAACCATACTTTAGACTACTTTAGAGGTAGAGCAACCTATTCAGCGCCATCTATTTGCCTAAATTGGAATTGTGAAGTTTTTACATTATGGAAAGTATTCAAACAATTACATATAATAAATAATTAGTGACCATTGGCCAAAAAAGAACGTTACAACAAAAGAGTGTATATTGATTGGATGTCTATTAACTGATTAGTATTTCGTTTTGTTTGCTATTTGTTTAAATATTCACGTCTTGTGCCTCTTTAAAAAGTAAAACAAGTCTGATTTCTAATAAGAAAAATTTTAGCCTTCTACAAAACACATTACTTTACTAATTTTGTGTCTAAATATCTAATAGTATAGGTGTTTCCTAAATTGTATAAGGTATTTGAAAAAAAAGATCCCAAATGACAGGATGTTTTATTTTATATATTTTTTTCGGTTGTTGTAATTATCGGAGAATTGAAATGACACCATTTTCTAAACTTTAAACGTTTACAGAAATTATTAGTTTAACCATGTTAATAATTATTGTTTAGGAACATACCATGTTACTATATAATTATTCTTAAAACATTTATTGTAAAATAAATAGATTTTTCATAATTTTTATTATAATTCCTTTTTTCTTTTATATAAAGCTGCAACTAAAAAAAGGCTAAGAGACATCTCAGGTCAGGTTTTAAATAAGGTTTACAAATAATAGTCACAAATTAAAAATATAAGTGTCGTGCTTGTATTTTTAGAAATAATACTAGGTATACTAGTGCCTATGCGCACGCTCCTGGTGTAAGGATTAAATTTTTATCTACTCTAAAATATGCTATTCAATAAACACTGTAAATGTTTAAAGATTTAAACAGTAAAGATATTTTGATTTTCCAATAATTACAAATAAAAAAAAATTAAAAATGCAGCATCCTTTATTTTGGAAGGTAGAGATTTTTCGACATAATAGGTTAATATAAACATTTTTCATGAAAAAAAAGATTCACCTTCTTAAATATTCAAAATTACTTAGAAAACTATTTGTATATTAAATTGGTGTCGGTATTCCGTGCTGTTTGCTGTTACTGCTGATTTTTTTAAAAATTCTTGTCTTATGTATCTACAAGAAATACAACAAATGTAATTATTAATATGTTAAATTTTAGCTTCAATATTAATGTTTTTATACTATTTATCAAAAACGTGGTGGTTTATTTAAAAGTAAATAGGTAAGCTTTTGGTGTGATAAAGTTATTTTTTTGCTGGATAAATTTTGTGATTAAAATAACAATGTTTTTAGTCTGTGATTCTGGTTGAAATTTTATCAGCTTTCGCCTTCGGATTTATTATTTTTTGCTTTTTGGTGAATGTATCTAATTGTGCATTTTTTTTTTTAATTTCTCTGGAATCTTAGAGAGTCAACTATTTTCAACTTTATGTTTTCTCATAAGCGCCATATTGATTTTATTCAGAAACTTAAAACAGTTAACTTTACATTTCTAATATGTCACATATAATCAATAAGCTGAACAATAACCGCAATTAAATTTAAACAAGAATTTCGCAATGCAAATTGCCAAATTCATGTGTTAACACTTAAAAGTAAAATATTGACATATCCATTTAAAGATAATTTATAATTATATTTTAATATATAAATTAACATCATTTGCCTTAGAAGTGCGATTATAACCTTGAATATTAAAAAAAAACGTGTTTAAAAATAAATACCAATTTTCCAAAAACCACTTAGTACATAAAATTCAAAAAATCCCATTATTATAACCTTATATTTTAACCTTTAAACAGACATCTATTTTTGATTACACATTTTAAACATTTTTTCAGAGAGTCATTAACACGACTAAATGCATTGCTAATAATAACTGTATAAATAGAACAAACTTCTACGAAAATTTGTTTAGTTTAGGAAATTATTTGTAAATTTTTCTTTAAAAATATACTCCTAAACACAATTTTGTAGATGAAATCGAACCAACAAAGGTAATTGCAAAAAAAATGTACCTCCCCGCATTCTCTTGAGCGCCTTGAGCAATTGTTTTAATTAATGAACAATTGTTGGGGTCAATAATTGTTTCAAAATTTTTTATTTAAATAATTGAAAAGACATAGGTTTTTTGCTCAAAAATAATTTTATTAGTAAAATATAAACAAAAATTAGACAATAATTCCATATAAACTATATGCAACAAGTTGATATTTGTTATTGTATACAAACAGGTCCAGTGTAGTAGAAACAAAGGTAGGGAACTGATGAATTTACTACTGTCCGCTTCGATCGATAAACATCGCATAATTGACCGAACGAGATCTCAGTTTGTAATATGCTTTCGGGCGGGTGTGTTTTATGGTTTAAGGCGCGCTTGAAAATTACGAAAAATAAATTTATGCGGTCTAATCTGTTGAGTTGATACTTAATACCGTTATTTATAAATAGGGAATTAAATACCAACAGCTTTATTTATCAGTTCATTAATTGCCAAAGCAAAATAAAAAGTAAGTTCTCTAAACCCAAAACTCATTTCTAAAATTAAAATAGTAGGCAATGAAAAAATAAATAATTATAAACATAAAAAATACTCTAAAATGAAATTATAATAAATATTCAAACAAACCTCCTTCTTGCGCAAGGCAATATCCTAAACGATCGTAAAAACCCCGTCTAACTTTTGTTAGCATATTAGGGCTGATAGTTTGAAAAGCTTCTTCGATTTTTATTCGAAGTTCTTCTAAATTATTAGCCCTATCATGACCATAAACCTTATTTTTTAAATAACCCCACAAAAAAAAATCATTAAGAGTGGTGATCTCGCGGGCCACAAAATGGTTCCACTAATCAAACGGTTAGGAAACGTATTGTTCAAATATCCTTGAACAATACGTCCATTGTGACCGGGACAACCATCTTGCTGAAACCAGATATTACCAAATCTTACTCTTAATAATTGGCGAATTGCCGGTACAATTTGTTGTTGTAACAGATCCAAATAAATTGCTGCAGTTAAATTGCCTTTGATAAAAAATGGTCCAATAAGATGTTCTCCCACCATACCAGCCCAAACATTAAATTTTTGAGGATACTGGGTTCGAACCTCAAAATACCTGTGTAGGTTTTCACGAGACCAATATCGAACTTGAGTTCGATTCATCGGTGAAAACAATCGATCTAAGAAAGTTTTCATCTGTATTTGCCCTTTCCATTATTAATTCGCAAAACTCCATACGTCGAAATTGGTCTTCGGGAAAAATTTCATGTGTTTTTCGAGCCTTGTAGGATCGGAAACCATTTTTTTAAGAACTCTTTTAACTGTTTTTGGGGAGACACACACCCTTGGGTCTCAAAATTTTGGATAATTCTAAAAATTGTTTTCAGACATGGTATAGGTATGTTTTCAAATGCTTCGGAAAAAGATTCATGAATTTGTCGATATGATTTTCCTTGGAAATACCATTTTACAATTTAAACTTTATTACGAAGTTCGTAAACGTCCATTATTATTTATTTTTAGTGAAGAAACGAGTTTCCAAGAGAACTTACCACGTATTTGCAATGATGGCGGCTGCAAGAAAGCAAATAATATTTAAATTCAAAATTAAATCTTCAAAAACATTCCACATTAATAGCATCGTTTTTGCGAGTTTTGTTTCGCTAGCTTGAGTCAGGCGAATGTAAGTCAATTCGCCTAGGTGTTTCCTATGTTTCTACTACAGTGGACCTGTCTGTATAGATTCGCCGTAAACGCCGGTCCACTTTGGCAGCTTGTATCTTGGCAACCAATCGACCGTTAATAATTTCGATATTAAAAAAAAAGTCTATTTACTAGTATTTTCAAACCATATTTTTAGCAAAATTTTTCATCAAAAATTCGAGGAGGCCCAACTGATCTGATTTTCATTATTAATGAAACGTTTAAATGCTTAAGACCTCTTGAATAGGTAAAATAAATAAAATGTCCAAGCTCAATATTCTGGACTCCAATCAATTTCCAAAATTGTCAATTTTAAAAGTAACTGGATTGCAAAATTATTACGCAAAAACTATCAAATCGAACTTAACGAAATTTAACGTTATATTTTATCATAGCATGGTATTTTTTTTGCACGAATACGGAGCTTTTTAAAAGAATCTAAAGAATCCAAAAAAATCACCCAAAAATTTAGGCGTTTTTTGCCTTTTGTTTTTGTTTATTGATATTTTGCCATAAGCGTAATGCATTGTGTAATTTCTGAATAATTCTCTCGCGTAGAAAATGTACGTATTTATGAAACTTTTCTCTTTCTACAATTTTTCTTTACGACCAATACTTACAAAGTTATAAGAGATTTAAAAAATGTTTTTTTTTTTTTCACGTTTTGTGTATTTAACAAATGTCTCGGACCTTTATGAAAGGGAGCATATCTCAATTCTTGTTATATACATTTTTCCGAAGGGTTTCCAGCAAAAACATACCTGCCACCTCGTACATCCAACCAAAAACAGAAAAGGCTTGGTCTAAATAATAATTGTTAAAAATGTCTGAAAGTAAATGGTTTTGTTCTCACAACCAATAATTTAAAGATTGTCGGAAATCCTCGAAGGCCGCGTTGCAATACCCAAATTGTAATTATCTGCGAAAATAAATCTGTCGAGAAATCATCGCTAAATCAAACTGTAAATTATTTTTGCAGCGATGCGACGCTAACATAGCTTGGCTTGTAAAAAAGAAATTTATTTAAAGTATTCTAGAACAAAATTATTTAATACAAAAAATGTAATTATTATAAATCATTTCTATAACTGCTCGACTTAGTACGTCAGCTAAGCTACTAGTTTAAAGCAATTATGACATGTAAATTTATAGAAAAAAAAAAACTACACAACTACACATTATCGCAATACATTTTATTATTATAATACTATCTGTATAATTACAATTTATCGGTACCTTAAAATAAACAGCTATTAAAAATTACTATTAGGTGCGAGGTGGGGGCAGCAGATATGTTTCTATTACGTCTTGTTTTTAAGATACCCGCCAGTAACTTTTCTAATGACCCCTATTTTGCGCATAGTGGTAAAACTTATCGTTATTAACAAAATATGTTTGCTTAATGTTGGTATCTTTGCCATTAACTCTTCGTGAGCGTTATAAAATAGTTTTCAAGATAAATCCCGGAAAAAGGAGTCCATCGCCGGTACAGAAATTATCAGTCAAGTTTTGCAAAGTATATGGACAATAAATTCGCTAGTTAAGTCGCTAAGAAAACTGTCTGAAAAAGTACGTAATGATTATTTCCTATATTTTGACTCATTGTGTATCAAGAAAAGTCATAGATTCCGCAACCGGCTTATTTGCTTTATCAACACGCGAACGCAGTAGCCACCACATTGATTTTTTTTAAACTCAAGCATAATGTAGAGTAATCTACTGTAACTTGTTAGAGCTTATTGTAAAAATATGCACCGTTCCTTGTCTCCTAATTAAAGTTAAATTAAAGAGTTAAATATGCTGAGCGATGAAGATAACAACGGTGAGGACCTCGAAGTTGACAAAGCAGGATCCTGGTTTTCTACTTATTTTAAGTGTTCTACACGATTTAAATTTAATTGAACGGCAAAAACTAAATGATTTAATACGAGTCTTAAATTTGTCAATGAGAAAATTGCTTGGATCTGGACTGCAACAGTGAAACTTGTTGGCACTGGGTTACAAAAATATCTGTACAGCGAAAACGAAATAAATAAGTGGCTTCATTTAACTAAAATTCGTAAAACATATCTTTCTGGTACAACATCGTTTTTTAGCTAAAAATTTTCTACGAAATGAAGGACCGTTTTTTGTTTATTAAGCGTTCGAAAATAGTTCTTAAGGCAGTTTTGCTTTAACGACAATCAGTGTATGATTGTCGTTGTATAAAAGTTAAATTTATTGAAATGAAAGATTTTAAGTAAAAAATTTGATAGAAAAACTGTAAAACCTGGTTTGTGTAGTGGATTTATTAGGTACTGTTGTTTTCTTTGTCTGTGGGACAGCAGAGCTACTGACAAGCATTACCTATTTTATAAAAAATCGGCCAAAATAAACGGAATTTGTGTCTGCTAATCAAATGCTCAACTCTTTCTGAAATAATTCCAAAAAGGTTCTGTTACACTCCCTACATATGACGCTTGTTTTAATAAAGGAGGCGACTACAAGCTCTCCCCAATTTAAAGGTGGCTTCCTCTCCAACCGCCTGGTTGATTTTGATTTTTTTTTTTTTGAGTCGTAGATTGATTCCTCAGTAATGATGTTATATTGAAAATGTGTATTCCGAATTTTTAACGCATAAACGGGGTGCAACAATGAAATAAAGTTTCTTACATGGCTTTCGTTTTAAACCAGTTTATTTCCAATAAAAATAGAGATATAAAAAAACAAAAATATTTAACAAAGATATTCTGCTCTCCACAGGGTGTTCAAAATTTCGAGAAAGAAATTTCGTCTCATTTCTTCACCTCTATATGCTTTAAGTCTAAATAAAATTTTCTGATCCTTTCTGAGGGATTAATCTACCATTGAAATAAATGAATATGAATCATCAAAATCAAAAATTGCGCCCAGTTTGTAGTGCGATTTTTTGTAGGGTGTGGAGTATATCTAAAGTGCATTTTTACAAAATTAAGTGACGCAAAGCTTAAATAAAGGATATGTATCGGACGCAAATGCGTCAGTTAACAAAAGACCAAAATTAGAATAAAAGCTGTTGTAAAATATGTTTTGGATAATCACAGTTAACAATTTGCTACACATGCATAATAAAATGGGATGTAGAATATCTTGAAAAATTATTTGTCCCATACCTATTTTTTCCCTTCAAACCTTGGAGCTGTAAGTGATGTACACGAAGAAAGGTTTTACCACGATGTTAATAGGCTTGAGAAACAGTAATAGATCGTTGGGGCGCAGTTATGTTAAGTAATTATTGCTGATGTTTAATAAGAGATACTCCTAACATATATTTTTTTTAATATTTACATTTTTCTGAACCTTATATTTTGTATTTTAATGTGTGTTTGATCAAGTTTCTTCAATAATTTTATTTTTCAAATAATTGTACCTTAAATATAGTACAGGGCCTTTGATTATATTTACGTGGCTGAGGCCTTTATTTTTGAAGACAGAAAAAAATGTCTTATATAAAAATTGTAGGATTTTTTCCATATAATCTTTTGAAATTATCAGTAAAAAAATATCGCAATAAAAAAATTGAAAAAATATACTCAACTTCAACTTTTTTAAATGAAACACCCTGTATATTATGCGCTACAACGAAAGATCTTTTTTTTCTGATTTCAAATATATATATCATTGATGATATTTGGATGAACCATTTTTGAGATATTTAAGCTTAAAATATAAATAAATTTAAAAAAATCATATTAGTATCAAGAAAGCTGTGAAAACAATAAAACTGTTTTAATAAATTTGACGTATTGATATTGTAAAAAGTTGAAATTTATCATTTTAACTATTAAAAGTAGTTTGTATTCCTTTTTTGTCGATGGGCTATTCAGAAGAACAAAAAATCGCTATTATGCGTATTTTTTATGGTAACAATATTAATGTGACAACAATGCAAAGGGAATATTACTTATTATATCCTTAACAACGGGTACCATCTATAGATACTATTAAATACATAGTAAAAAGTTTATTGAACGAAAAAGCTTTAAAATAAAGGAAAGGACTGCAGCACGAAATGAAAACAAAGTTATGGATATCCTCGTTTTTTCTGGTTAATCATTATATTTTTTCCATTGGACTAGCACTAACTACTTTTAATAATTTTAGAAAATC
Organism: Listronotus oregonensis; assembly: GCA_019359885.1. Classification (NCBI taxonomy): domain Eukaryota; kingdom Metazoa; phylum Arthropoda; class Insecta; order Coleoptera; family Curculionidae; genus Listronotus; species Listronotus oregonensis. Next base: position 78,855 of record JAHBCN010002396.1, on the reverse strand, counting down.
CTGAAATATCAATCTGGGATGCGGCATCTGAAGTTAATAAAACAGATTATAAAATTTATTTAACCTTAAAATTTTACAAATTTTATCCTTATAAATTTATGTCCGTTCAGAATCTTCCTGAACAAAACATGCAGGACCGACCTGAGTATGCATTGGAAATAGCTAGGTTTATGCAGCAAGATCCAAAGTTTTTAAATAAAATTCTATTCACCGACAAGTCTTCCTTCACTTTAGCGGGAATGTTTAATCACAAAAATAAACAATATTGGTCCAGAGAAAACCCTCACCAAATTCAGCAACATAACAATTTTATTGTTTCCATGGCTTTCTTGATACTAATATTAAACTTTTTTGTAATTTATTTTTATTTTAAACTTAAATATCTTAAAAATGGTTTATCAAAATATCATCAATGTATATATATTTGAAATCAGAAAAAAAAAGATCTTTCGTTGTAGCTCATAATATACAGGGTGTTTCATTTAAAAAAGTTGAAGTTGCCTATATTTTTTAATTTTTTTATTGCGATATTTTTTTACTGATAATTTTAAAAGATAATATGGAAAAAATCCTACAATTTTTATATAAAACATTTTTTTCTGTCTTCAAAAATAAAGGCTCCAGAAGTCACGTAAATATAATCAAAGACCCTGTACGTGTTAGAAGTATTGTTTACCGTCACCCCCGGAGCAAAGTGACATAAGTCAAAAAACTTAGTTGTTGAGGAAAATAGACAACAAAAAATCTAAGGTTTTTAAGGTGTTAGTACGTTAACAGTAAGTAAATATTTAACAAATATATTTTTTACACAGATAAGAACTGAATGACCCTATTGATAGTATTTTATTGTTTTTGAATAATATCAATTTAAGCTACAAAAATAAATTTTTATGTATTTCCCCATAATAAATTAACACAAATAAAGTCACCTTTCGAGTTATGCCCCTTTCCTTTCCTTTTCTTTCCTTTATGTTAGTCAATACTTTTTTTTATTAAAATCCTTATCTCATTACCGTTAAATTGTGTCTTAATTAGTCAAGTCAGGAATTGCAGTGGGAATGAAAAAAAAAATGACGCGTTAGTGGCGAATGTGAGGTTTTTAAATTATGTAACTTTTGTATGGTATTCTCTGCCAAATTTTATCTAATTTTTTGTAGATAACTTAAATTTGTATTTTTGGACTTAGGTATGTCACTTTTTTTGAAGTTACAATATATTCTTATTAGCCAATAAGTATACAAACTAATTAAGAAAATTTAAACAGGTTAGTTTTTACATATAGTTTTGCGTATATGCGAATAAGAAATTTTATTAAATCCGTTTTACAAAGATCACCTTGAAGCAAATTAGCAAAATTTTAAATTACTGCACAAAATGCCATTAAAGCAAGTGGAAATACTAAACCTTCCTTGGTATTTCATATAAAATAATTATAGGATTTCTTTGCAAATGTTACGTTGCATACCACATATTAGAGTTTATAAGAACAAGCCCCATGAAATTCGTTACTCACGGTTATTTTCTTAGCCTGCTTGAGGCCGATTATTTTTTTGTCTTTTTAAGTTTTTTGCTCGGTTTGAAACGTCGCTTATAATCACCTTTTGCATGAGTAAAAGTACAGGATGCATCTGCCAGAGGAAATATACATTTACGCGATGCATAGTTCTCCTTGAGAGGTAACAAAAATAAAAGTAAAAACATTTGCACTTTACAGGATATTCGCCTTTATCATACCTATTACGAACATCTTCTTTGGGTTTGTATTTTTTTTTTGTAATTGACAGAAATCCAAAGGAGCTCAGATTTTTCTTTTAAAATTATTATCCCTTTTTTCTGTACGTTTCGATTTACACATATATTCGAGGCAGGCACTTAACCTCGGTATTTTTTGCACTAAGACGGATCGGAATGCGGTTTTTTGCATTTACTTCCAAAAATTTTTCATAAAACTTCCAAAAATTTTTCATAAAAAATGTACCTACCTAATCACAAATTGCATTGCTGCATCAAAAAATGCATTGATGTTTAAATTGACCCACAACCGACTTGGAGCTCAGGAACGCCGATGAACGTCATCTCTGTGGGACAAAATTCACGCGGAGAAGTACAAAAACTCGATGTCCGGGGTTTTTTTGGGCCGCTGAATTTAAATATGGAATCGGCGAACACCCCTCGGACACCTGGTGCTCTGGAACCTGGACGTGGACGTCATCCTCGAGAATTATCCTGACAAGACCGCCAAAACAACCGGAAAATCATTATAGAGGCGTTTTTTGTGACGCTTAATCCACATTTCACATCGAAAACGACCCCCCCCGAACACTTAGTGCGCCGGAACCTGGGCCTGAATATGGACCCCAAGCAAGAGTTTAACATCAATGAATGAGTTCAATTATAAGACGATTTTCGGTTAGTATTTGCCATCGTGTCTGGAAAACCCTCGGAGACGACGTCCAGGCCCAGGACCTTAGGCAATTTTTGATCTATATTGACTAATTCTTATATTGTTCCAACTTTTGTAATGAATTATACAACTTTTAAAACGGCGACTTAAAAATTTTAAACTAATATTTAGATTTTTATTGTCAACTATTCTTTTATAAAAAAACCATTAACCATTTAGGGTTATTAGAGGCGTGGTAGGGTGTACAACAGTAGCTACCTTTGGGTCAAATTATTAAGATGCTTAATTACTGCAGTTATATTTGAATAATTAAGTTTAACTTTGCGAGGAACTGTCCAATGTTAGTAGCGTTGGCACCCAGAGTTATTTATTAAATTTTGATAAAATTTGTAAACATATTTGCTATCATGAAAGGATACACTGATAAAATTTTGAAGGCATTCCGAGCCGTACTTTTTGTGTAAAGGCTTTATTTCATATCAGCATCCGAACAATATGAACATGTTTACTTAATATTCAGTAATTTTTCTGTGGTGGATTTGTTTGGTTCCATTTGTTTTATTAATGTTTCATTGCATTGCTATGCCTAGAGCTCGCAGTCGCGCTAATTTCACTCGACTTTCCGAGTTTGAGAGTGGTGGGATAATCCAGTTACGTAAAGCCGGATTTTCCTTTAGATATTCAGCTAAATCGAAACAAAGCTACTGTAATGAGATGTTGTCCAGCGTGGTTACAAGAAGACCGGAATCGACGAGTTAAAGGTATTGGACGCCAAAGACAGACTACAGAGCGACAGGATCGTTATTTGAGACAACTAGCACTTAGAGATCCATTTTCCACAACAAGGGCAGTTGCGAACCAGTAATTTGATGCTGTCGGAAGGGCATTTACAATAAGGACAGTTTCTTACCGAATAAGTTTTTTTGGACTTTTTTCATACCGTCCCCATCCTGTACCACCTCTGACCCCACAGCATCGTCGGCAACGATTGGTATGGAGTAGAAAGAGACTTGAATGGAATATGTAATGGAACTCAGTCGTGTTCAGCGATGAGTCCAGATTTGTTTGGGCATACATGATGGTCGTGCAAGAGTAAGGAGAAGACGTCCAATTTTCCATTAAACTGCATATTTATCGCACTGTAGGTGTTATGGTGTGGGGTACCAGCGCTAAATCCACAAAGTTTTACAACCATATCTGCTTCCTTTTTTGGAAACATTGCAAGATCCACTTTTTCAGCAGGGCAATGCACGACCTCATCTCACACTTGTTAGTTTAGACTTTTTAGAAGCGTCCGGTATAAATCTGCTTCAGTGGCCTCCTCGATCTCCAGACCTTTCCTCCATCGAACATGTATGGGATGTGATGGGAAAAAGGTTGCAAAATTCACCGCATCCTTCACAAACATTGGAGGCTTTACGAAACCAAATTCAAATGGACTGGGTTACAAGACACAAAGAAGACATCAATCACCTAATCCAACCAATACCTCGACGACTTAACGAATGTGTAGCGAACAGAGGAGCTTCGACACATTATTAATAATAAGGTGGGATATCTTAGCTATTTTGCGAAATTTCAAGTTCAAATTTAAGCACTTCTACTCGGAGTTGCATTTTCTATCTCACTTAGTATATTAAAAAAAAAATGTAGAAACAAATTGTCTCGAAACAAGTCTTTTTTATGCGAAATATGTACACTTCTTAAAACTCGAAGTGAATGAGCCACTTTTCTGTGTATTTTTAAAGCTCATTAAAATGAAATTTACCGACCGACTCCTAAAAACATTTTTTTGTTTTGAAGCTTTATTTTTCCAATTTTAAAAACTATCACTCCAATTATACAAGGTGAGTAAAAAAATAAATACAGGATTAATTGTGGACCAATGTTTTTTTTGCCCAAGTTTTAGACTAGGTGTGGTTTTTATGAGAAGTAACCAATTCGAATACTATTTTTATTTGTATAGCGGTAGGCCATAGCTATCATTTGCTTTTTAAATTTAAATAAAATCTTTCTTGGTAGTAAAGCTATGAATTTTTTTATTAGTCAAAATTTTATTTCAACAATTAAACAACAATAGTTTGAGTAAATTTACAGAAACAAAAAATAATATCTGGTTGGACCACCTCTTTTTTCAATTACTGCTGCACATCTTCTTGACGTACTATCAATGACATTGTCAATAACCGCTTAAGAACTAGCAGCCCATTCTTCATTTAGAGCATTGCTCAACCCATTTAAATTATCTAGCTGCTGGCCCCGATTTCTCACTTTCCTTCCCAAATAATCCCAGATATGTTCAATCGGATTAAGGTCGGGCGAAAAGGCAGGCCAATCAATCCTCTCTAAATTATTGTCTTCCAAATATTCATTAACCATATGTGCCCTATGGGGTCGAGCGTTATCATCTATAAATAAAAATCCTGCTCCAATATTTTGTCCTATAGGAACAACAATGGGTATAATAATTTTACGCAAGTAGCGTTCGGCCGTTACCATGCGGTTTGTGTTCTACCAGTACGGAATATTTCACCCCAGACTGTTACTCTTGTAAGTCGAGGATATTTTTTGGTGCGTCTTGCGCGTAACCCCGTTTCGTGAAGTCTGTTCCTGGGGGTTTAAGAAGAAACAACAACATTATGCACTTGCCGTACGATATTTTTAAGTTGGGCAGCATTAGTTGTTCTATTTCTTCGCACAGTCAATGTGATGAATCTGTCCACTGCTGGAGTGGTTGCTCGTTGAAGTCCACCACCATGTGTGGGATACGCACATCCGGAGTTTACAAATCGAGCCCATATTCGACTTACTACTGACTGGCTTCTACCAGAGTACCTAGCTACTGCTTCCTGGAAGAGCCCTGCTTGAATCACGACAACGGCCTGGTCCATTTCAGCTTTTGTCATTCGAGGAATTTTTAAATTGTTCATTAAATGTGTTGCAGAACCCCAATTACACTTACACTTGTCAGTGACACTTTTAGCAAACAAGAAACAATTGTCACCTTCTGTCATATACAAAATAACCATGGTAATCAAAACAATGCGAATGCCCGTAAAACGAAAAAAGCATTTTAACAAAAAAAATCATAGCTTTAATACCAAGAAAGATATTTTTAAAATTTAAAAAGCAAATGATAGCTATGGCCTCCCGCTATCCAAATAAAAATAATATTCGAATTGGTTACTTCTCATAAAAACCACCCTAGTCTAAAACTTGGCAAAAAAACATTGGTCCACAATTAATACCGTATTTATTTTTTTACTCACCTTGTATAATTAAAGTGATAGTTTTTAAGACTTAAAAAATAAGGCATTAAAACAAAAAAAGGTTTTTATGAATCGGTTGGGTAGATTTCATTTTAATGAGCTTTAAAAATACACAGAAAAGTGGCCCATCCACTTCGAGTTTTGAGAAGTCTATTATATTAATGTATTATCTTTGGGAGAAAATAAGTAATGTCCCCTATTTTCTTTTAGTGTAACAAATATTATATTGCACTTTCAGTACACAAAAAGCTTCTTAAGAAGCCAAGCAAAGATCAGTTGTTACACTTGACCTCTTAAAGATAAGTAGTCTTTTTTGTTTAGCACTTATACGTTAGTTATTACGGCGCCAAACCGTTTCTGTCACTCGGCAGTTTTTTATCATTATTATTTCACACTTTGATAAGTGCATACCATTGTACAGGGTTTTTCATTATAATTTGGTATACTTTTAAAGGTATTATTTAAAGCATTACAAAAAAATTGTTTATACAAAAGTTTTGGGAAGATTTTAGAGATAAAATTTAGAAAAACGCTAACGATCGAAAAATAGAAAAATCAAGAAAAAAATGTAAATATAAACTCTGCGCGTTTTCCCCTTTTCAAAAATATATAATATGTCTATGTTTGAATAAGCCGTTTTGTAACAATTCGACTTTAAATTTTCATTTTATATGCAATGGAGCACCCCTCCTTAAGTCTAGTAAGCTGTGAAAACCTAACAGAATTTCTATGTTGGATCCCGCTTGGTCAAGGATGACGACAGATAACAAAAACGCAAAGATTTCATATTTTTTATAAAATACAAGGTGTTCTTTAAATAATTAATCTAAAAAAAGTTACAATTAAAAGAATATCTTGAATATTTGGAGAAATTAAGCTTTTGAAACCGATCTTCTTTAAATCTCAATAACTCAAAAACAAGGATACCCAAAAGCTTTATGGAAAGCCATTGTTACATATCTTTTCCAGTATAAACTGGAGTATATGAATGGCCTCTTTAAACTTCTTATGCAACATTTTTTATGAGGACCTCTTATAGTAACAAGATAGAAGCCTCAAAAGTTATAACTTGTGTGTCCCGAGTAGCTAATGAAAGTTTAAACGGAGTTTTTTTTTTAATATTTTGTTATTTTATTTTTTATTTTTTATTATTAATGAAATACCAAACAATTAACCTTTTTAAAAATAAATCCACCAACAGACCAAGCCTTTTGGTTAAATGTACGAGGTCGGAGGCATGTTTTTGCTAAAAGCCCATTAGAATAACGTATTTGTCGTAGTCTTTTAGTGTAATCAGTGTTTTCACTAAGAACCTAGTCTTTATATAGCGACGGCGTGTGGATTAAAGTATAGTTTGTCTCAAAGTATACCGTGTTAGCTCTTGCCTTCATTTATGGATTATACCTGCCGACAGCAATAAAACTGCGGCTCGGTAGGTATTAAAATACAGAACATTAGTCAGACTATAATGATTTAAAGATTTATAATTTATTGTTTATTTAGGTAAGTATAATCTTAAAATTACATTAAGAAATTTAATATATGCAAAGTTTTAATTAATTTCTAACTGCATTATCTATACATAATTACATTTTTAATCTAAATATCTAAATCTAATTCTGTTTCACTATCAGAGTCATCATTGAGATTAATTACAATAGGATTTATGTTGTTTTGGATAGAAATGTAAGAGTCCTCAATTTTATAATGTGCTGTAGTGAATTTTCCAGCTCTCAACTGGTATGTTAGTAATTACATTTTTTATCAAATTTATAACACTGGGACTTAAAGTAGGTGTAACATTTTCTGCTCTGATCTTTGATTTTACTTGGTTCCACAAATGCTCTATGGGGTTAAACATACAGTGATACGGAGGAAGCCGTAAGACAGTATGCCCAGCCTGTTCAGCCAAATTATCACATACATATTGTTTTTTAATTGCATATAAATTTAGGACTTCCAAAAGTTGCGTTTTTTTGTAACTGAATTCAAAATAAATATCATTTTCTAACAAATATTCCTGGATTTCAGTTTCAACTTGATGAAGCTGGTGCTTTGTGTAGCAGACGGCTGTGGTAGCTTCTGCTATTCATGAAAAAAACACTGTTGTTTGGAATATTTTTTAAAAGATAATTTTAAAACCAGTTTTTAAAAAGTTTGGACAAATCCGTCTTCTGAACCAGCGTGTATTATAGTAATGCGTTTTCCTTTATTTGAAGGTGCTTTCGTCTGACAGTTTTGACTGGAATCAACCCATCCTTTGGATACTGTGTCGTGTGTATCGAACCATGTTTCATCATGGTAAATTATGGATCTGTTTTTAAACCTATATCTTTTAATTTCTTGAAGTTAAATCTCCAAGTGCGTAATCTGTGCGATTCCATTACTACTTGTCTTTTGTCTATTTTGCGGTATTTAAATCCCATTTTACAAACAACTCTATGGAGGGTGGCACGGCTAATATTTATATTGGTTTCGTCTTCGTCTAGCTTCTTTTTTAGTTTATTTAAGGTAGGAATAACTCCGCTTTTATAAAGACAATATATTTTCCTTCTTATTAGGTCCTGATTACTATTGTCTATACGGTGAGATTGAAAATCACTACGTTTTTTTGTTCAATTCTTCACTAATAATAATATCCCTTATCGATGATATTAGAGTTTTTGTAAGTAGACAGGTTTCTTTTAAAGCTTCTTGTTTAATTAGACCTCTACTGATTAAAGTTTCATACACATTTTTCACAACCTGTTTTGCATCTAATGAGAAATGATTTCGACGCGACATAGTTATATTCTCGTAAAACAACTTTTTCGAAACGCACAGTAAAAACAGTTATTCAACACTGCCACTAAAATATTAGCCAAAATATTTATATGCCTAATGGTTAATACTCAAGAAATACCTGGCCCACCCCTGCCCTTATGAACAAATGGGTTTACCCAATAACAATAGGTAATAAAATCGTTATTGGGGTATGGTCCGTCAAAAGGCATAACGATATACTTTGAGACAGACTATACTCAAGCTATACAATCTGAGGCTAGTTCATCATATTGTGTTGTAACATAACCTGACCAAATGTAAGGATTGGCAATTTGGTGAAGAAGCGGGTTAGTTCCAGTTAATTCTGATTATTTGTAATAAGTTTGTATTTACCAATAATGTTTAAAAAATTAAAACACGAATGTATAGCTTCAAAATAAGTCAAGTAATGTTGCGACACAATAGGACAAAACAGCACCGGCCTATCATGATAAGCCTACGCATACTATGTAGCTTGATTATTTTACATGATACGTCAACGTTTCATAAAAAGACTAGCATCTTCGTGAGAAGACAGAGTTCACGAAATGACTACGACATATATAACCAAAATCGAGATATGCTTCTTTTCAGAAAGGTCTGGATCATTTCCTTTCATTCATTTATTCCTCATAATTTTGTTAGTATTGATCGTAAAGAAAAGTTGTATGAAGGAAAAGGTTCGTAATTAAAATATCCCGAAAAATTCTAATGGAAATTTGGTTCCCGCTGCTCATTTTCTGACAAGATGTTCCCCACATCATTTCAAACAAAAGTCCCAATGGGCAAAAAGTTTTAGGATCTCAAGATTTTTAGGTACAGACCATCAACTAACCACAACTAACTCCAAAATTTCATTATACTTTTTCAAGCAAATTAATTGAAAGATATCAAAACCGCTCCGAAATGTTGGTCATGTTGGAACTGCCATTTTGACTACAGAACCGTGAAAGGTGACACCTTAAACCTCTCCAGGTATTTTTTTGAGAAAATTACATAAGGGGTATCGAAACCAGTATACTTTGTTGGAAAATTGAAGTCGGTCAAAAATGGCAGCCACATTGGCTCCGCCATTTTAAATTTTGTCATTTTAACTACAGTATCAAGATCAGCGGTCCCAAAGACCTCTACATATACATTTTAGAGTAAATAGAAATTGATATTATCTTGACGCTATAAGGATCGTAAAGTCCTAGAACTTTTTTCCCGTTGGGACTTTTGTTCGAGATGATGTGTAGAACATCATATAAAAAAAGCAAAATTAACGGGAACCGGATTTCCATTAGAATTTTGCGGGTCCTTTCCTAACAGGACTAATTAGAAATTGCAAACTGCATTATACTTGTTGCAGAATAGCAATAAACAAAAAAGAAATGCAAAAAGCGTGGGTTTTTGAGCTATGTAAATTTTTCTGAGTATCTCTATTTTGGTCCAAAAAGGATATTATGCTGGGTTGAAACATCACACAACACAACACAATATTTTTTTTATCCAATTAAGTTTAAAAAAATTTACAATTTCGTAAATAGTCCAGGATATTTTCCATAAAAATTTTACCGAAAATACGTTAAAAAGTACTCGCAAAGACGCTTCTTTTGAATTATTAAAAATGTCAATCAACATTGTCAATCGATTGATTGGTTGCCAAAATATGACCAACTAAAGTTGACAAGCATTCAGAGAAAATCCATCAAATTTTTGCAGATGGTTTGTATAGAATTATTGACTTATTTTTATTATTAAATAGTTAAAATTAAATAATTTTAAAAACAAAAGATTTTTTTATTTGGTTACACACTGTTGCCCTCAGCAAATCCTTATTCATAGCTTTAAACAAATGCTTGGGGCGACCGAATGATTCGATTTTCAATTTAAAAAATACATTTGAAAGCTTGAGATCTCTAGAATATGTAAAAAAACGAATCTCTAGATCCAATATTCTCGATTCTACCAAATTGCAAAATTGTAAATTTTTTTTAAACAAAATTGGATTAAAAAATTATTGTGCAAAAACTATTTTGGCGTAATGTATCAAATCATGATGTTTTTTTGGCCAAATAAAGAGGTCTTCAGAAAAATTTAAAGGCTCTAAAGAACATCCAAATTTCTATTTGCATTATAAGATTTCTGGCGAATCATGTCTTGTAGGAAATGTTATTATAAAACTTGTCTTTTTATACAACTTTTCTCTAGAGACACGACCAATACTGGCAACGTTCTTAATTTTTTTATAATTTGTATATTTAACAAATGGGTCGATCTTTTTAACAGGGAGCATATCCCCGTTTTTGTTATATGCATTTTTCTAAAGAGTTTTCAGCACAAACAGCACAACCCATGTTTTTTACAGACAAGGTTTGGTCTACCGAATAATAACAATAGTTCATAATTTTTGTTTTAAATACCATCCAAAAATAGCATTGAAAATACATTAAAATGGTAAGAACAAACATAAAGTTAAATTACGTTGTTTTTCATATGGAATCAGTGGAATAAGGCATTCTAATAAGGAAACGAGAAATAATGAAAACCCATAAAATGGTCGTTAGGGATAATGAAACGACCATGAATAGCTATTATTTACCTACAAGGTGTTTAAAACGGACTTTTAGCATTCCGAAAATCATAATCTCCCCTCAAGAAATGTTTAAATATTACCAAGAATATGTATGTAAACGATGATTTTTAAAATCATTTTTTTTTGGCTTTATTTATGACGAAATCAGAAAGAATTAAAAAAAAAGGTATTTTTCGGAATTTTAGTTTTATTCCAGATGGGCCATTATTTTTGGTTGCAATAATAAGCAAATCCTTTAGGATACTCACCTAGACTTATTATTGATTAATATCTTATATCTACATTATTGATATTTGCAGACGATAAAAAAATGTTTGGAATTGTGAATACCTAAAAGAAATACATCAATATACTTAGCGTATGGCGCCAGTTGAATGACTTTTAATATCGATAAATGTAAAATAATGCGGTACTACAAAAATATTTAACACTTTTGATTACAAAATTGACAATACCATTTTGAAAAATGTAACCCCTATTAAAGATCTTGGGGTGTTTTTTGATAGTGATTTTAATTTAATTTTCATTGATTTTATCATATGCTTCTTTTAGACTAACGACTTGAATGTCGGCAGCACCAATAAATGTGGTTAGTATATGTTTTGTTATAAGTTGTACATTTAGTTTTATGTAAATGTCAGTGTTCGGTAAGAAACAAATAATTTTTGAACCTGTTGTATGAACTTATTGTATACACATAGGGTCGCCTAACTTCTATGCACCATAAAGTAACTTAAGACTCATAAACACTATTCGTTAATTTAACTAGTAAATTAACTGTGCAAACAATTAAGTAGTTTAGTGTACTTACTTGTAACAACCAATTTCAGTTCCAATTACCATAAATTTGTGCTTAAGATTATCCAGAGTACAAAACAAATTTATAACACTATAATATATTTGCACCTAGATCTAATTAAAGGTATTATTACATAGATTGACGTTTTTAATATAAGTCACCGATTTAAAACGGTGTTACCCACATGATTAACGTATGGTTACGCTGATATTTCAACCTCCTTATCATTGGTTGGAGAAACCGTTTATACTGTATTTTCAGTCTGGGAACAAGGAGAGACTAACGCCAAACGATGGTGTCCGTCTTCTGTGGCTAAGCGCTGTGAACAAAGAGTTCTATACCGACCTATCCCTTTCTGGTTTTGGGGGCCCACGAGGGATTTTCCTATAACGGAAGATGGTTGCGCGCTTAAGAGAGAGTGACAGTACTAACAGAAAGCGGATATACGTAATACCAGTAGCAGTTTTTGGTCGAATTACCATTGTTTGTTCCCTGCATTGATAAAAAAAAGGAATATTTTGTGAAAAATTCTGGGGAAAGTTGGAAAACTGTCATTGTGGCCACTTCACAGCGTGTATTTGGAAAGGGGAGACAGATTCTTATTGACCATGTGATGGTTCCAAGCCAGACAAACACGTGGCCTCTCCTAATGAGCTGGCAGGAAAGGAACTCAAAGGGTCCAGAGCAAAAAAAAACATATTACCCAACCAACCAACTTTTTTTCCAATCCCGTCTAAGTTTTTGGTAAAGCGTGGCAAAAACTCCCGCTTCAGCGCCTTTTGGGTTTATTGGATCTATGCAAAACAATCTTGATCATTGGCGTTTCTGTTGTCGAAGTTAGAGAAGGTATATAGTAAAGGCAACAGTTTGCGTGCGTTCCATTCAACGACTGAGCTCAAGGAGCCAGGAACTAAAATGTTTGAATGGGCGGTAGGTAGGAGCGATAAACGTTCCCGTATAGGAGCAAGAGACGTGAAGCTCCCTGTGTGAAAGGGCCCTAACTCTACGATCATTTATTCATTTATGTTTTAAAAATGGGATATTTAGGAAGTCTTGGTAAATTTATCACTTCTTCAGCTTCAATTTTTTCCAGCAAAAGGTATTTTAACATTTTTTGTTTTTTCTTTTTGTTCCACTCATCGTGAAGCTCACTATGTCTATAACAGTCTATAAAACTTTAGATACAGATTATTTGTAGATGTAGGTAAATGTCTGGGGGATGTCAGACTTATCTCTATAATGACTATGTGGGTGTCTATAAGTTTGACTACAGTATTAAATACGAGGTAGGTTTGAAAAGTCCGTGCAAAAATAAAAACTACTTACTTGTTTGGGGTAAACCTTTTTTATTTTTTACATAGTCTCCTTTTAGGCTTATACACTTCGTCCAACGATGTTCCAGTTTGTTGATCCCTCCCAAATAATAGGATTTGTCCAAGTCTGCAAAATATCGATCAGTGACTGCAATCACTTTCTCGTTTGAATAGAATCTTTGTCCCGCCAGCCATTTCTTTAAATTGGGGAACAAATAGTAGTCCGAGTGAGCCAAGTCTGGAGAATAGGGGGGATTTGAAACGAGTTGGAATCCTATTTCCATTAATTTTGCGACCACAACTGCTGAGGTGTGTGCTGATGCGTTGTCGTGATGGAAAAGGACTTTCTTGTGGACCAATCGTGGGCGTTTTTCTTGCAGCTCGGTTTTCAAACGGTCCAATAATGATGTTTTACCCTTTTCCGGATAGTAGATGAGGATTATTCCCTGCGAATCCCAAAAGACAGTGGCCATAACCTTTCCGGCCGAAGGAACGGTCTTCGCCTTTTTTGGTGCAGATTCCCCCTTGGCAACCCATTGCTTAGTCAGTGTTTTTCAATCTGTGGGTCGCGACCCTTAGGGGGGTCGCAAAGCCTTACTTGGGGGGTCGCCGGCAAATGGAAAAGGCAAGATTTTATACTACAATAAAAAACACAGTTTTGTGAGAAAAATGGGCTTGCTTATTTTTTAAAAATTGATCAAATTGTGGTGCTATTTTTAAAATGTTAATTATTAAATAACTTTTTAATTTAATCTCTTTTGAGTTTTAATGTCCACCAGTCATGAGAAAGTCAGTTTACAGAGATAAGAAGTGGCGAATGGCACTAATAATTTTAGAGCTTCCCTTGCCAGCCCTAGATATTCTTGTTTTCTGTTCATCCAAAACACGTTAATACTTTGCGAATGAAATTCCATCTTAAGCATGCCGTCAGCAGCTAAATCTATAAGATTTTCTTTAATTTTTGTTGTGAGATCCGCCAGTTCTACTGACTTATCCAAGAGAGGATTAATAATCCATCTACCTCCATTGTCAGCTTTAAAGTAAAATTCTGGAAAGTATCTATGTTAATAGTTTCTCTTGCAAATTATGCAAGCTCTATATCATGCAAGGAATGGGAGCCACAACCACAAGCAATAATTGCATGCAAGGAATGGGAGCCATAACCACAAGCTAAAATTGGTATGTTGCATTATCTTTAACAGTCTTCTTAACACATGGAAAAGACTCTAATGTATTGTTTTGAAGAGAGGTCGATCACAAATAGATTTTTTTATGAAATGCTTTTACTTTATCTTTAACTGTTAAAATATTTTTTTCTCTACCTGAAAGGTTCTTGTTTAAATTATTAAGGTGGCTGAAAAGATCTACCATAAATGCTCATTTTAAGAGCCAAACCGGGTCAGAAAAATTATTAGCATACCCAGATTTAGCATGTTGTAAGAACATTAATCTTAATCTCTTTCAGTTCTAGAATTCTTGCAAATACCTTTTCTTGGAAAAGCTGTCTGACCTCTGTGTAATAAAGGAGATTGTGATGAAGCGAACCCATATCTCCATAAACAATTCTAAACGACCGGGTTTGCAAGGCTTTATCTTTAATAGACTTCACAATTTTTATTACCTTTTTAAGGACGTCATTTAAATCAAAAGGTAAAACGTTAGCTTCTAGGGCTCTGTACTCATCGGCGACCTTGCGCGATTAAGAGTTGAGAGAAAAGAACATTCTGTAGTGTGCCGGGAGCGGCGGGAGGAGCGGGACGCTTCCTCTCACTCGCGACGACAATGCAGTGTGGCAACGCCGCAAAGTACAAGTCATAGCCGCACGCAGCCTTACCAACTTAATTCGTACTTTCTTTTAAAGCTCTCGCGGCTTCTTGCAGTGTTGTAGGTCTTAATAATGAATATAGGTAACAAAATAGAAACATAGAGACTGACTTTTTGTCTGTCTATTGCCTAAGGGGGTCGCTAGAATTTTTCAGCCTGTAAAGGGGTCGCGTACTCAAAAAGATTGAAAAACACTAGCTTAGATTGTTGTTTGGTCTCAGGAGTATAGTAGTGAACTCAGTTTCATCTACAGCGACGAAAAGACGCATTAAGTCCTCCGAATTCTTCTGGAACAGCTGCAAACCATCCTTGCAACATTTCACAGATTCTGTTTTTGGTCAAGCGTGAGCAATCGTGGCACCCATCTTGCGGATAGCTTTCTCATGTCCAAATGTTCATGTAAAATATTATGTACCTGTTCAGTCAAAATGCCCACAGCACTAGCAATCTCACGTACCTTAACTCTTCTGTCATCCATCACCATATCATGGAGATCAATGATTTCTGGAGTCGTGACCTCCACAGGCCGTCCAGAACGTTCAGGTCGCTTGTGCTCATATGGCCAGTCCGAAAATTTTGAAACCATTTTTGTAAACTGTTCTAATGAAGGTGCAGAGTCACCATATTTTTATCAATCTTCTCTTTTAGTCTCCGGGAGGGTTTTACCTTAAATAAAGAATGTTTAATCACCACCGAAATTTTTTCCGTCCATTTCTTGAAAATCACTCGACTTCCTTGATTCACACGAATGCCAAACAAAAAAAATAGACCAATATGGTAATTGGTGTGCGTTCATTCAGCAGATGCTACTAACTAAACATGACCTCGATACGCGTCGGTGGTGCCATTTCTCGGACTTTGCACGGACTTTTCAAACCATCTTCGTATTTCATTAAGGTAATTAACCAATAATCAATCAAATGCATTTATCTGACTTTTGGAGGTGATTTTGGAGTTGTTAAATCCACCCAGGAATTTTTAGAGAACTTTTGTATATTTAAAAATTTAAAGCTGGGACTGATGCCAATAACACCAGGCAAGCTAATTTAACATTATTAAATTTTTTTTTTGTTTTAGTTTTAACTATGAAGATATTAAATTTTTCCGGATTTGAGTTGTTATTTGTTTTAAAGTACTCTTCTTAGAAAATTTTTGATATTTAAAACATTTTTAAGAATTTTGTCTAGAAACATTATATATTTATTTTATTTTCGAGAATGTTTTAACAGTAAGTTTATTTATAAATAATTACCAGATACAATATTACTAACAGACATTAAAACTTGAAAATTTGAGACATAATCAATGAATGGTAATGAATCTGATTTTTTCCTGGAATTAAGTATCATTACGACTGTTGTAAAATTATTACTACAATTGAATAATGGCTTTTACAACAGCTATTAAAATATTGTAGGTGATAATTTTATTAATTCATTGTAAACATTAAACGCTCCATAAAATATCGGCACAAGTAAGTATTGTTATTATAGAAGATTAGCAGGCAGCTGTTGATTCTGGGAATACGAATGAGAAGTAATTAATCGGAAAAGGAACGACTTTGGAGAATCCTTGACATCTTAAATGATTGGTGTCTTTATTGTCGATGTTTGTTTCATCAAATGTCAATTTAGCTTATTATTGATTACGGGCAAGTAGGCGCTATTGGTGCTAAACAGTGTGTTCAATGACTTGTTTAATAGAAAGGCTTATTATCGTCGGTTATTAAAATGCAACCCGATTTTAAAACTTTTCAGGAAACGTTAAAAACTTAATTTTTCTGTATAGCAATAAGAACATTAAAAAAATTTGATTCTAGTTTGTAGTTACCACCAAAAGTAATCTAGATCATTAGAGTATACTTTAAATTTTGCTATATAGAATTATTTTAAACAAAAAAAAAAGGATTTTCTTAATAAAGTTTGGCAATGAATTGGGGGTACGCAGTTTTTAAAGGAGAATGAAACTAATGTCAATATTAGGAAAACGCTTTATTGAAATATAAAAAGTGTAATTCTAATTATAATCAGCAAATCAACAAATTATTGTTAATATAGGTAAGGCAGTACGTAAAATAAAGAAAAAAATATCTAGTTTTAATGGGGTAGCTTATCATAAAAATCGTGATAATCACGTTCCATGGATAATTTTAATTGCTGAAGATGCTCAAACTTTTCAGCTTTTATTTTAAGCCTAGTTTTATGTAGTTGGGGAAGGTCACTTGAATTGATTGGTACAATATTACTGATATTTAGCCGTATCGGTAGGGTTTGCCAATCTTCGGTATGACGAAGCTTAAAAAAAATACCTTCTTTGGAGTATTTCAATGCTTTAAGATCATTCACCGTGGGTGCACCGGCAACAGCTTTTCCTGGTCTTATTGATTTAATAAACTGTAAGTGATCGTATTTTTTGAAGAAATCGTGCATTAGATATTCTACATTATAAGGACTTTTATGACAAGCGGTTTTACAGATGTATACGTAGTCTGCTGGAATGTTAATTTTTTTGTTTCGAATTTGTCGCTCAATAACCGAATGTACACTGTCGACTTCCATCTGCGTGTGTCCTTTTTGTAAAAATTTTTGGATTACAGTTATACCAGTCTCTAAGGCAAAGTTTAATAAACCATTTGATAGAGTACAGTTTCGATTTTGGTATCCGCAACCATCACTCCATAATATAATTTGGATTTCCTCGGTGCTTCTTTCCTTTAAATTATGTATCTCTACATGTTGCTTTAAGAAATGAACAATAATACTGGTAAACTCGTTACTTGTCAGCCCACCTTCAGACTCATTCCATAAGTAACAGAAGCCTTTTGGCTTTTAATGTCATAAACTGTGAAATTATGGACAATGAGTTTCATTTTATAATAGAGTGAAGATACATTTGATTTCGGACAAAGTAAAACCGATTGAAGATCCATGGCAAATACATCATTCTGTGATTGTTTATCGTCATTTTTTTCAGCTCTTGCTTCATCCTTAAATTTAATATGTTCATTATAATCATCTTCCGAAATATTCCCTGTTTGAAATGACACGCAAATATCACAAAGATCTTTCTTTGGTCTATAAAGGGAAAGTTTATTCTTTTCAAATTGTTTGTGAAAAGTGGCTATCGATACGGCTTTTTGGTTTCGATTTTTGCAAAAATCAGATTTGTAGAATTTGTACAGTTGACTCTTGCTGGTCCACATTGGTTCCATGTAAAGTTTTGAGGTTGTGGCTCTACAATAATGGGACTCCATTTTTGGTAGAGAATCGAAAAATACTTGAAGCTGTTTCATGCCATTACCGATACCAGAATTCTGTTGATTTTGCACAGTCACGACATTCTCTTCCAGTCCGCTCTTGGCCCATTTCTTTATAACCCATTCTTTTACGCCTAGTGTATTCAGAAACAACGTTTTACAAATTCTTATTCTGGGGAACCTAAAAAGAATGTGTTTGAATAAGTTCTTCTCGACACTTCATTTAGGCCTCGTTTTCTGGATGTTCTCTGTACACATACATGGTTTCTTACAAACATCTTCTTTTCAGACCACGTCCATTGCCAAAACTCTTCAAAAATTCTTCTTCTCTCATGTTCACTAATTCTAGTGCACATCAGGGCGGATTTTTTATTTCGACTTAACTTACAATTGCAACTTCCTTTCATGAATCTTGGTTGTTTCAATAAGTCGTACCTCCATTTTCCATTCTCCTTTTTCTTTCCCTTATAAGACTTTCCCATTTCTCTATTTAAACGGTTTTTGTTCTTTTCCCATCTATTCTTGTCCATTTCGTATTTTATAGACCGCTTTCTTTTTAGGCTTTCGTTTTGAGGATCATCTGCATTTATTTCATCATTTTGCAAATCCGAAATGTTTTCAGACGATTTAGAACTGTCAGAATTTTCTGGAATTGGTTGAAAATCGGGATCGTTGTTGTCATCACCTATCTCCATGTTTTCATTGCCTGTTTCTGCACTGCTGCCATAAAGTATTTCGTTGTCATCACCTGTTTCCATATTTTCATTACGCGTTTCTGCACTGCTGCCATCAATTATTTCGTTATTATCATCGCCCGTCTTAATGATTTTATTACCTGTTTCTGCATTGCTGCCATGAAGAGGTTCAATAAGAAGTGGAGGCTCTTCGGTGATGGTAAAAGAAGAAGGATCCACTAATGTTCCAGAAAATATTTCTTTGAGGTCGTCGTCCAATCGTCCTTGAAAAAAAAAATATATATATATATATATATATATATATATATATATATATATATATATATATATATATATATATATATATATATATATATATATATAAATTAATAAAATATTATATATATATATATATAATTATATATATATTTATATATATATATATAAAAATAAATATATATATATATATATATATATATATATATATATAATATATATATATATATATATATATATATATATATATATATATATATATATATATATATATATATATATAGTATGAATAATAATAAAATTTACCTTCACTGTCCACAAATATAATTTCTGCGTCTTGTATAATTGTAGTAGCTGCATCAACATTTTTATTATCCTCTAGTCGATGGAGCATTGTTGCGGACGATCTTGAATTATTATCTGCACCTTTCTTGGACAATGACACTATCTCTGGCATTGTTTAGTGCCCTAAATATTTTA
The DNA here is from genome assembly GCA_019359885.1 of Listronotus oregonensis. Classification (NCBI taxonomy): domain Eukaryota; kingdom Metazoa; phylum Arthropoda; class Insecta; order Coleoptera; family Curculionidae; genus Listronotus; species Listronotus oregonensis. The sequence continues at coordinate 59,180 of JAHBCN010002396.1, read as the reverse complement.
TCTATTCGACGGGACATCTTCTGTAAAAAAAGATAGACCCTATGTTAAAATCTGTGGAAAAATGCGCATCTCCTGTACTCTAAATGTGTTTACCACTAAACTATACCATAAGAAAACCGCGTATCTCCAATACTTACAAATGTAACAAATTTTCAGAATATTTAACAATTACTGTAAGATTAAAATAATGCATTAAATAACTAAATGTATCGCTTACCTATTAACAGTTTACTTATACAATAAATCATTTAACTTACTGCAATAATTGCATACGTTTGAGGAGCACCACGTGCGGTGTCTACAACAGTAAGGGGACTACTGGAGTTACGCACTCTGCTATCGCGGAACTGGTAGGGATGGAGTTACGAAGTTTCCTGTTGTGCGGATATTAAAAAAAGCGATACAATTTTGGAAATACGAACTATTCTTTCAGATGCGCTATATTTTATATAAATCGAATGATGCAGTATGGCAACATATTTCAGCTAAGACAGCTGGCCGATATACTCCCTCTCTTCCACTTCAACTTACCCATACCGCTGTCCATTCGCACTTATGTATCACGTTCTTGTTCACCTGGCAGGTAGAATATCCCAGAGAAAAGATCTGTCTCTTTGACAATAATTCCTTTTTAATACAAATATTGCCCTGTTAAAAATCTTAAAGTGCTTCTGAGGTTTTGTATTAAGATATTATAAAGGGACTGTTGTAAAAGTTTTCATAGTGCCTCAAGTACCTACCCTAAAATGTCTACCAGCTTTTCTACTACAAGAAAACTTAGTTTTGAGAAAATTAAAAACGAAAAAAATCTGAAATTTTTAACAAGTTACTACGTAGGCAGTAACTAAATACTTTTTTTTACACCAAATAGGAAATGGTTGGCTCTACTAAAAACATATTATGATTTTTAAACTTTTTTGATCTTAGACAAAAAAAAACTTTTAGGTTTTTTTTGCTTACTTTTAGGGTTGATAACTTTTTAATTAAATTGTATGTTATTGTCATTAATTTTGAAAAAATACGGTTTTTATGGTTTAAAGAAAAAATTATCGATATCAACAAAGAATCCTGACAACTTTTTTGAATTAGTTAACAGACGATTAAGTCCCAAGATTTTGTCAATTTTTTGCATAATATGATAATATCGGACCAAAAAACTAAATGCATGACAACGTCAAAAAATACCATTAAGATGCAAACTGAAAGTCAAAGGCAAAGTTATCCAGCAAGAAATGACATTCAAGTATCTAGGCATAGAAATATCAAGCTATGGTGATGTTGAGACGGAGGTAAGGGAACAAACAACGAGGGCAACAAGAATAGCAGGATGTTTAAACGGCGCAATACGGCAAAATAAAAATATTAAAATAGAAACCAAATCAAGAATCTATAAGGCAACGGTGAGACCACCATGACTTATGCCGCAGAAAATCGACCTGACACAGCGAAAACCAATCAGCTACTAGAGACAACCGAAATGAAAATACTTCGCAGAATAACTGGGAACACGCTTCTGGACAGAGAGAGAGAAGTGAAAATATAAGAAAAACATGTAAAGTAGAAAACATTAATAAGTGGGTACTAGGTAGAAAGAGGAAATGGAACGAGCGCATCAGTCGAATGGACGACACATGGATAGTCAGAATTGTACGCGACAAGTCACCATTGGGCCGCAGAAGTCCAGGACGACCCCGAAAGCGATGAATCGATGACCTAACAGTGCATTAGGCAGAGGAACGACAAAAAGAAACAGACTACCAGCCTAAACTAAAGAAGGAAGAAGAAGAAGAAGACGATATCAGATAGCGAGAAATCAATAAGCGGTACTCTATCGAAACTCAAAAAAAAGGCTGAAAAAATTGAAGAAAGCTTATTGCCAACTAAAAGAAGGGTGAAATACGAAAAGGTAATCACGTACACCAAAACTGGTGCCCTAAAATAAAGTAAACCATCTTGGATCAGAAACAATTTTGCTAGCATATTTTGGCGAAATTGCGAAAAAACCAACGATTTAATGGGCTACTTACAGCTTACAGCAAAGCTACAGGCACTTCTAAAACGTCAGAATGTTGATTTTAAACCTTCGAAGTCGAGTGTTTTTTCGAGGCAGAACATTAAAAAAAATTTAAGCAAAGCTCCCGAGGAATTTTTGCCTCTTAAGGTCAGGTTTTAAATTATTTTTTAACAATAAATTTAAACCAAACCTTTGTTGAAGTTGGCGCTTATTATGTAGGAGCAATGAACTTTTTAAAATGATAGCAATTCAGGTTAATATCCTTGAACAAAATATTGCAATTGACACCAGGACCTACAAAAGCTGATCTTTTCCGATAGTGGATTAAAACTGAGTAAAATTCGTCAAAAAATATGTGAATTTACAAAAAGAAGTTTAAAACATATTTTTTTACAATGGAGACATGGACAATTGAACAATCAAACTTTGGGGTACCGCTCCATTTTAGGCTTTCCTAAGAAAATCGCTACTTTCTTAAAGCTGCCCGGAGTCAAAAATGTTGTATATCGATCATTGCCGGAGTGGAGACTCTTACTGGTCGCGCATTCAGGCGTACAGCTGCTTCGATATTAGTTCACAATGAAGCTGATGTTTTGCAACTAAAGCGGCTAGGCGGGTGGGAATCCAGCACCGTTGTAGAGGGATATGCGAATCATCGATGAAAAACCAAACTAAAACGGCCCAAATGTTTTCTTTACCAGAAACATCATCTTGTAGTTCAATTAACACTAGCAGCCAAATAACAAAACTCAGTGCCAATGAAGTACCTCAACAAGATATGACAATATTAAAACAAACAGAACTTTAAGTAGGTGGTATTAAAATTTGCATAAATGCCTATAATAATAAAAATATTCTAGTTTAGCCATAATTTTAACAAATAAATTCTTTATTGTATAGACTTAATTTAAGAAAAAAGATACTTAACTGTTGTGAATACGTGTTTTTTTTTGTTTTACTTTGCCTTTGTAAAAAAAAATTAAAAATATGACCAGAAGAATGGACGAGAAATATGAGGACAGGAAAAAAAGATAGTAATGTGACATTTTAAAAATTTTAAAGAGTCAGTAATGTCAACATTACATATGTATATGATAAAAAAATATACTTTTAAAAATAATATTTTGTCTCTACTTATTTAAACTACTTATGTTCACAACAACGTTTACCCATCCCATTTGGGTGGCACTGACCATCAGATACTAACAAATAATAAATTGAGAACATGCTCTCCCGAAGCATTTTATGAATGGCTGCTTAACATTTTATGTCGGCTTTTCAATAATGAAAGATTCTGTTTAACAAACCACCGGTTGTTTGAGATTAAATTATTACCAATTTGTGTCAATTAATTTTAGCAAAAAATAGATTTTGCAATGAAATTGACGGAATGGGTGTAATTTACATGTAACGCATGTGTAAAATAGTATTATGTAAATTATTGTTTATAGCGCAAATGGACATTTTACTCTAGGTAATGGTGGATATAAAACCGAAGTAGTATGGCTTATTTATGGACTGGCTAGTGTCCTATTAGACTAATTTTAGGCGATATTCCTAAACATTTTTATTTTGTATGATATTTGTTTGTTCAGTAAAATTTCTTCAGGTGTTTTTACTTTTTAAAAGTATTTCTTGCGTAATATTTGTCTTGATGCAATTTGATTTAAAATTTTTACGGTTTAAAATTTATTGCTGCAGTTTGTTTCGAAATGAGGTACCTATATCAACTTACTGAAATGATAAAAGCACTTAGTTAACTTTTTTTAAAATTCGCTTATATAAACTGAACTAACACATTTTTTCAGCTGTTATTTATAAATATATATTTTTTGAGATCTAAAATCAAAACACACGACAGAAAATCAAGAAAAAGTGTAATTTAGGCAATTTAATAACAAGAGGATTGCCAAATAATTTTGTAATTAATTTGAGATTAATGATATTAACCCTTAACGCGCGAGCCTAGCGTGGCGTAGCGAGGCCTTGATCATTGAGTCCATTCGCGCCGCGAAAATTGGATCCAATTTGGGGTTTCGGGGCATAATGTTTTTCTCAAAAACGGTATAAGTTATCGATAATTTTCAAAAACTATATGAAAGCCAACACTTAAATCTAGGCTTCTGCTGTAATAGTTTTTTAAATTTGGATTTCGTTTTTAACATTTCCTTAGGTGAAAGTCACCCTAAAACCGGTTATGTTTACATACTATTTTCTCTTAACTTGACTTATATTTCAAAAATCCGTTACATCAGAGGCATAGAATATTTCCTTACCTTTAAAATGGTGTACAATTTATGTCATTAAGGTGAAAAATAGTTACCGAAAAACGTTATCTCCTGTAGGCTTGCAATCGGAAACAGCATCGCATCGATAGACCGAATTTGGAAGAACCTAAATAAAATATAATATTTTTATTGCGGCTAGACGAAAATTGTGGTAGTGGGAGTTTGTTAGTCTCCACCCACCGTCTCCGCGTCCTTTCGCCCGACCCCTGAGGTGTAGCGTAAATGCACTCTTAAGCGCACACCCTTGTTTGGTAAATAGCTATTAATGAAAGCTTTACGCTCTTTTAGGTTAGGTTAATTGTACACCCTTAAAATATTTTAGCGTTGGTACTTTAAACATCAATAAAATATTTACTAAAATAACCGGTCAGTCGCAAGAAAAATAACACGTGCCGTATTCTTCTTGCAGCAAATTTAAAGAATCAAAGTTAGAAAATTTACAGTGGGAAAAATTTTGCCCAAGAAATTGGTTAAACCATAATTTGCCTTTAGTATAGCTTAAGCATAAAAAATATTAAGAACTTGTTAAAAAGTATAAGATATTATCCCTATAGTCCTACCGAATGCAGTACTAACATGAATAACCACTTAAATGTTGCTCTATGAATTATTTTAACCTATTAGATTCTAAAAAAGACATTAGCTTTCTAACCAGCCACTTATAATCCAGGGGCAACACTACCTACCAGCGTTAAGCAAGGAATAATACTAAAAGAGTTTGAATACATTGGAATGAACCAATAAGCTAACATCATAGATATAGAAAGCATTTCATTTATAAACGCAATCGAGAGCTGCGCCCAACATGTTTTTGTTTATTATTGGCGATAGAATGGTACAAGCATAGTTTGTACTTACTTGTGAAATGATAATCCAGAAATCATATTCGTCACTTTACACACTTGGCACTGCCTTACCATTTATATTTATTAAAAGTACTTAAACAAAACTGAAATTATACAAATGTCACAAAAACTACCCAAACAACAAAAAACATTTAGACTAAAACGCCATATTGAATGTGTCATCTGTCGAGCGAAGCTGAAGGTGGCGGAAGTACGCTTCTACGAAAAATCCGATGTTGTCACGTTGTCGCGCATTTATAAGTAGCTGTCCAAAAAGAAAATAGTATTTTGACATCATTACTTTTCTGTGTTATACTTTATAGTAATAAATATAACAAATATTATTCACACTTTAAAATACAATAGTAGAGCTTATTTTGATGTAATTTTAGAAATAAATTAAGTAAAATTTAATCATAATATACTATCAAGCAAATGAAAGAGAAAGATACTTGGCAGCCACCCTTAACGACAAAATAGTATCTGTAGTAACCATTTTCCCGGGTTTTGGTGGATTTTATTGTTTCGAGTACAGAGGTTCATTCATCGCTAGGCAGAACCTTAGAATGTGCGTTTATGATTGCCACGCTTATGCCAAATCGATGCTTTCTCCAGTTAAACTAACAGCTCATTGGAATGAACTCATATACCCGGTGACTCTAAATGTCGCTTGCCCCTATATTTTTTTATTTCTTAGGCCAGAAATGCAAAATTTAAAAATCGTTTAACAGATAAATTTGAATATTTTTGATAAAAATTAATGCATCATTTGATTCTAAAATGGTATAATAATATTTTTTTTGCTAATTTTAATTAAAAATATCATTATGGGTTTATTTTTTACAGATATTTTTTAATCTATTTTTTTTCTAGTTTAGGTTGTAATGAATTATATACAGCGCTTCAGTTTTAGTAAAGTAACATAAAGACATTTTTTTATTCGGTTTGACCCTGGTCTTTATTTTATTACCATTTAAAAGTTCAAAAAAAAAACCTTCAAAAAGCTCAAGGAACGTACCCATTTCCTAAACAGTTTTCTTTTTATAGTCCAGTCACTGGGAAAAAAAATACGTCGTTACCCACGAATTCTTTATAACTGCATGCATTTTTCTGAAAATTTGGGATTAAGCTTATCTTACCTTTCACTTCAAAAGTCACATACGCTCTAGGTGCGCTTTTTGTTTTAAAGGCGTGAAAACTACCCTTCATTAAAAAAAATGAAAAAACTCGGTTTTAATCTATGTATAATAATATTAATAAAAATATTAATATCCTGCTCATATAATAATTTTTTATTAACCAGCACATTTCAACCCTTAAAACCACCCCTTTTTATGAAAATGAATTAAATAATATTTGTAACGATTTAAAACATTTTTAGTGTTAATATTTTTTTAACAAAAAATTATTTTTTGCTATATGCTTTTATGATGGATGCAATAATTCAACCCTTAAAATCACCCCTTTTTGCTAAAATAAATTTAAAAATATATTTTACGATTTAAAACATCTTTGGTGTGCATTATTTTTAGAAAAAAATCATATTTTACTTTTGGAATATTTTTTTTATAATGATTGCAATATTTGAACCCTTACAACTACTACCCCTTTTTGCTAAAATAAATTTAAAAATATATTCTACGATTTAAAAACATTTTTGGTGATGAATCTTTTTAAACTAAAATTTATCTTTTGCTGTGGAATGTCTTCTTATCATTATTGCAATATTTTAACCCTTAAAACCACTCCTTTTTGCTAAAAGAATTTCAAAATATATTTTACGATTTAAAACATTCTTAGTGTGCATTCTTTTAAGAAAAAAATACTTTTTTATTTATAAAATAACTTTTTATTATAATTGCAACGTTTTAACCCTTATAACTACTCCTTTTAACGAAAATTAATTAAAAAATATTCATATAAATGCTCCAAAATAAATAATTTTTTGATATTTCAAAATTTTTTTTAAAAAGTTCAATTAGTGTTTTTACAATAAATAACGTAAATTTTAATGCCACGACATGCATTTAAAAACCATTCTAAAGGAAATTTAATGGGCTTTAAGGCTATTATTGTAAGAAAACTCTAAAGTCCTTCATATTTAAACAGTCAAGGGCCAAAGGGCCAGAGACAGGTGCTCCAAGTGCTATAAAACAAACTTTAACCAGCTATATCTTCGGTATTTTTTAAGCTACAGCAAAAATGGAAAAAACTGTAACTTGAAAAGAAGCCTACATTTTTGTATATTTTTATATCTTACGTATCTTTTATCGTTGTTTATAGTTTTTGAGTTATTTAATAAAAAATAATTTTGTCTTAATACTAACACAAAAAATATTTATTTTAGTCATGATTTTTTTTAATCCTAGACATTTTAGAGTGGCTAAACTTTTAGATCTTCTGAATACTACCAAAATAAAGTAAATCGTAGAAGAAATATAATTAATTTCAATCCTAAAGAACATGACGTTAGTTTTAATACGCTTTTTTTTACAAAAATTCAAGAAATCCATCTTTTTTATGCTAGTATCTTTTGTAAATCTTTTTTGAAAGACTGTTACTATTTCTTATTTTAAAGGTCTTTTTAATACCTTCAAAAAGTGGTCCATGAGTTTTTTTCTAAAAATGTACCCGTTTGCCGCTATTTGACGCAAAATGTTTGGGTTCAAGAATACAACGAAAAATTCCTTTTCTTTGACCAGCCATATCTCGGTTTATATTTTACTTACAACACTTATAAAAACCAAATCTCTTTATTTTTTAAGGGCTTTAAGTTTGTTTATTACACTTTTTTTCGTAGAACCCTTATTTTTCGAGGTGATTAATAAAAAACTGTTCAGCAGCGAATAACTCGGAAAGTATTGATCTGCGAAAAAATGTATATCACAGTTTTTGCTTAAAATTTATATCTCTTCGAATTCCGAAGTTATTTTAAGTAAAAAAATTACCACCCTCTAAAAAGGGTGGCAACCACCCCAGGGGTGTGACAGCGCATATCGGCACTATGTGACTTTTGTTCCTGAAGAACTTAATTATAAACACACAAAATTTAAAACTTATTGATTCAATTAAAAATAATTCGTAGTGACTGGACTATAAGAAATTAGCTCTTTTCCGGCCTAGTCAAGTTACTGTCCGGATAAGTCCGGAAAAACTGCAGCTATTTCGGACTAGGCAAGAAAGGAGGTACTATTAAAAAAAACTGCCCGAAAAGTGGGCAATTTCTAATAATTACTGTAAGTTAACGTACGTGACTATTTCTTTGGCCTTGCATACACCCAGGACTGCAGAACAAGCCATATGCAATTGTCTACTCGCTAAAAAATGGAACTTTCGGACTTGTTAGGTAATATACTAAAATCCACTTAATTTCAGTTTTTTTTAAACAAAAAGTACAAACCATTTTGACTAAATCAGTAAATATTCTTTTGATTTTAAATTCCGTTTTGATCAAAACTAAACTAAATGACTTTTGACTCGTAAATCTAAAGACAAAAAAGAACAGCAAAAACGCTTGCCGTAAAATCTTTGAACATTCCTTTTGTTTTATCCCATTTTCTGCATTAGACGGAAATAGGTTAAAACTAAAATCCAATTTCTTTTTGTTCCTTTTCTGGATCCTTTATTAAGGGTTAAAACGAATTTTATGGGAAGTTTTTTAATGTCATGTTGGAGATATAGAAACATATTCTTTTAAATTGCATTGGATAAAAATCTAGTTAAAATTTATTCTAGAATTGTTTTTATTATTGCGAAAAGTTTTCCTATTCTACACTGTTATCAAGGGGATCCAGGTAATTTACTATTATTGCTCTTAAATCAGTAGTTTTCAAAGAATAGGTAGCTATCATTTCAATGCTCGAGAAAAGGAATTTGGGAGGTAGTCTAGGAGGACTCGGCGCATGAGTACCGAAAACTATTCCACCCCAATTTTTTTATACGATCCTCTTTCAATTGCCCTACCGATGATATAAATGCATGTTGCCATGGCGCCATCTGGTGTCATATTGTTTTAACCGAAATTATTTAAACAATTGCGAGGAATTGTTATTTTTTAACCGGACAATTCTTTTTCATAATCTTAATTGAAATACAAATAAAAAAGGTTTTACTTTTTTATTTGTATCTTTTTTCTGTATCATGTATGTTTTATGGGATAAGGTAGTGTCCCAAGATAAACGGGCCACCCTGTACAGGTGGTCTGACCAAAAACATAAATATATTAACAAACATTAACAGTTTCCTAAAAGTACTTTTTTAATTTTTACTGAAACTTTAAATGTGGAAGAACATACAAGAATTATAAACTTTTGAATCAGTTAATCGTTTTACCTATAGTAACCAATTGTAAAGCAGAAAGTTGAGATTTGTAATTTAACAGAAAAAAATCCCAAAAAAAGTCTTTTTTAATTTTTTCTAAGTTTTTATTTCAAACGCAAGTCAAGTTAAAAGAAAATTCTAAGCAACTTGTTTTCATATTTTTTTTTGTTATCAAGACAATTTTTTTTATCTTTGGACAGTCCACGAAGGCTAAGGCCCAAGTACTAAAGTACCGTATATGTCTGAAGTGTGGTAATGGGGATTTAATTCAAGACCTAAATATTTGGAGATTTGGGGTAGAAGGAAAAACTTCTACGGGTAACAGGTTCCATAATCTAGACACTCTAGGAATGAAGAGCCAAATTTTTCGGAGCAGAAGCCGTGAAAATACCTATAAAAGAGAGACAAATCCCCTACAGGCCGTCGGTAGTAAAATGACTTTTTACGATAAAGTTCATATTTTTGGAGATATGAATTTTTGAAAGTTCGAAAAATCTCAAATTTGGGTACTTCTAACCCATGAAAAATATATATTAAAAAAATATGATATAAAAAATATTTTTTTTATTCTTTATACAATACTTAATAATATCCTTAATTGAGATTTGAAAAAAACTTGTTGTTTATACAGGTTTTTTGTTGTATATTACGCGCGCTTACAAGTAAAATAAAGCTGCAATAACTTTTGTAAAATTGATTTCAGGAAAAAAACTTATAAAAACAAATTGTAGATAATTAACTTAATAATAACATTGCTTTCTTTAACAATTTTAATAAAGTTACTAGTTTTTAAGATAAATGATAAATAATGGTTCAGGACACAGAGGGGTCGATGCAGTCAGAAAGACGGCGTTAAGTATCGTAAATGACGCATACTTGAAAGCGAGCAACGCGCTTAATAAACAATCAAAAAACCGGTATAAACAATATTTTTTTAATCTCAATTAAGCATATTACGAGTATTAACTATTGTATAAAGAATTAAAAAAAATTTTTTGCTTCATTTTTTTTCTTAATATACAGGGTGATTCACGTTGAGTGTCCTATTAAAAGTTCTGGAGAACCAAAAAAAGAACTTTTTGAAATTTGGCATACGGCCATAACAGGTAATTAGCTACATTTTAAAAATATTTTGGCAATTGCAGCGTTGCCAAATCTAACCGAAACCAACGGTAACATTGTAATTTTAAATGGAACACCCTGTGTTTTATTGCATCTTCGGATTCCACATAAAATTCTAAGTAAGTTTTGTTAACATCTTCCTATACCTATATTTTACCGTTTTTAAGAAAATAATTAATCACTATTTAAAAAAAAACACCATGTTTAAAAGGTTTAATATTTACGTGCCTAACCGAGCTGGATATTAGAAATTTTTTTTTGGGGTTAGACAATGCATGAATTTAAAAGATCTAAATGCTATCAAAGCAATATAACTACAGGTACCAAGTTTCCGATAAATAATGATTAAAACTCAATTTTTAAATACAACAACGTATTTATCCTATTGAATAGACAATAATTTACAAAATGTGGATACATCTTTCTATACCCATCTGCCACTGTTTTTTAAATATAAGCAAATTTTAATTTTTAAGCATTTATTCCTTATTAATCAAACAAAATAAATAATTTTTTACCTTATATGTCAAATAGTTGTCAGAGCAATTTAAAATACAAACTTCCATGGCCTACCTAGGTAAATTGTAAATTAAGCCGTTGGTTTACTGTAGGTAGTATTTAAAAACAGGAAACAAATTAAAATTCGCTTGTATTTAAAAAACGGTGGCAGATGGGTATAGAAACATGAATATACATTTTATAGGTAAATTATTGGTCTATTTAAATATAGGATCAAATACAGTATGTTGTATTTAAAAAAAATAAGTTTTAATCATTATTTAATATCGGTAAAAATGCAAATTTTTTGGGACATCCTGTAGGGTATATTGCTATAATAGCACAAAGATCTTTTAAATACACGCATTGTCTAACCCCAAAAAAAATTCTAGTATCCAGCTCGGTTAGGCCAGGAAATATTAAACTTTTTAAACATAGTGATTAATTATTTTCTTAAAACGGTAAGATATAGGTATAGGAAGATGTCAACGAAACTTACTTGGAATTTTGTGTAGAATCCGAATATGCAATAAAAAACAGGGTGTTCCATTTAAAATTACAATGTTGCCGTTGGTTTCGGTTAAATCCCGACAACGCTGCACTTGCCAAAATATTTAAATTGTAGCTTATTACCTGTTGTAATATGTGCTAAATTTAAAGTTCTTTTTTTTGGTTCCCCCAGACTTAATAGGACACTCAACGTGAATCACCCTGTATATATTTTATGAATCAAAAGTACCAAAATTCATGTTTTTAAAAATATTAACTTTATCGTAAAAAGTCTTAAAACCTTTTTTATTTGTATTTCAATAAAGAATATGAAAAAAAATTGTCCGGTTTAAAAATAACAGTTCCTTGCAATTGTTTAAACAATTTCAGTTTAAACAATAGGGCACCAGGTGGCGCCATGGCAACATGCATTTATATTATCTTCAGTAGGGCAATTTAAAGAGAATCGTATAAAAAAATTGAGGTGGAATATTTTTCGGTATTCATGCGCCGAGTCCTCCTAGACCTCCTAGCCACAATAGACCGATCGGTCGCGGTGGAAGGGTGTTATACCCACTCACTTTAAACCTACCCTACCTCCTAGACTAAGGTCGCAGTAAGGTTTCCAAGGTAAATCAAGCATAACTTTTTTTAGGTTTTTTAAAATAATCTAATATAATTGACCCAAATAATATTTAAAGAAAACAATTCCAACAGCGCAAAAATATTCAATTAATGAAACCTAGATATGAACTGACTGCAAATGAAACCAAACACTTACGGGCTTCAGTAACCAAACGAGGAATTTCTGCTTAGGAGTTCTGGAAATGAGAATTCTGGTTTACATTTTTTATTACTTAGACAAACACATACATATGTTTTTTTTATAACCTTATTGTGTCCTAAAATATGATAAAAATAAACGAAATAGTATTATTTGGCAAAATCATTGTAGTGGGTAACAGCCTCTGGAGCCAAGAACGATTGGGAAAAGGTTTAATCCTTACTAGGCGCCGTCCTGTTAAAGAAAAGTACTTTTTCGGAACTACAGTTATGAAGTATAAAATATAAATATTTATAAAAAAAGTCTTAATTGATTTAGAACATTCTGATACTTTAGCTACGCCTATGCAAGAAATATTCATGAGAAAGGCATCAAATTTTAGTTCTATCAGTTCGTGTTCAGGATTTTCAAATACATAACTGACAGGACAAAACACCCACGTCAAAGTTCTAGGATGTTATTTTATCTTTTGCAAAAATACAAGTACTGTTGCTTGATTTTTCTGATTGTATGTCGTGTATTTGGTAAACAAAACAAAGCTCTGAATCAGCAGGAATGATAAGTATTGTTTAATGTTACTGAGGTATCGAAGATCACAGCATGAAAATAAATGATTAGTTAGAAAATCGATTAGTGTAGTACTTTCACTCGTTTGCTAATATATAGTTTTATTAACCATCAGTTATTTTAGCTTTAACTACCCAGTAAATAAAATAAACAGTCCTTTTACTAAATGATCTTTTTATATCGTATATTCTGCTTATTTAGTAGTCCAATAAAAAAATTGATTTAATGTTATTGGGGTGTCTAAAAGATCATCATATTAAAATAAACGGTAAATAGATATACTGGTTTTTTGTTGTAGTCTTACTAATTCTATTAAATAAAATTTTCCTTATCAAATTTTCCCAGTAAAAAATTCAACAGTGTGGACAAAAATCTGTTTAAAAAGACGTACGAGTGATCATGGATATGGGATTAGCTTCCAGGACTTAACAGTTACTATTTTTTTATGAATGAACAACTGTATCAGCACATAATTTAAAATGGTGTCTTTTATTATAAAGAAAATACCTATATAAGGAGGCCATTTCACAGCAGCGGATTAACTTGCAATCACATTAGGATTTTTACACATGCAACAGCTTTAAATATTAAAAAAATTCATCTTAAGGCTGCAACAACCATTGTGAAATAGTTGAAAAGACCTGTAATGCACTGTGTTAGTCTTTTTTGGGGCGCTTATCACAGATCTGAATAAGATTTTTGTCAAAAACGTTTTGTTTTGCATTTTTTATCATCAAACTGAAAATCAATCTAACCTTATCTTCATTATATACCCTCCTTTCTTTATACAATTTTTTTGCTTTTTACAGTAAAGTGCCAACAATATTTTAAACCACTTTTTAGTTTCAAAGAGCGTGGCCATATTTGCTGATATAATCCCCAGTGTATACATGGTTGCAGCGTTTAAAAGTGGAGGTTTGCAAATAAATAAAAAAAAGGTGTAAATAAATATAAAAACAGGTTTTAAAGGTGTTTATAAAATATTGTTGCCAGTTTAATGTAAAAATCAAGAATTCTGTGCAAAAGAAGAATAAATAGTAAAAAAAAGGGTTTAAATTTTTCATTTTAAAATGATTATCCAAGGGAAAAGTTGCTGGTTTTTTTTTAAACCCGATCGCCCAAAAACCGTAAACAAATTTGGTAAAATGGGGGTTTAGGCAACTTTCAAAAAAACTTCCCAATTATTATTTCGGGGTACAAGGAACTATGTTTTTGTTTAAAACTTTTTTTGGTGGTTTTTTAGGGTAAATTAGTGTAATTTGATTCTCAAACCACAATTTTTTTTCGTCCCCTATTACGTTTAAAAAAACCTCCAAACCCAGATCCAATTTTTGAATTATTTTAGCTTGAAATAATGACATCTATCATTTTTTTTTCCTTTTTTTTTTTTTGACTGTTAAAAAAATGGACATTAATTAATATGGTTTTTAACAATTATAGCTTTTATAAGAAACAAAAAAAAAATTGTAATAATATTAAATAAAAAGGGGAAATTTATTAATTAAGTTATAAAAAATAAATTTAAAAAATATGTAAAAAAAAAGCAAACTTCATTTGGCTTACGTTCATAAATTTTTAATCTGGAAAAAAAGAAAAAATCAAAAATTGTTATCCCGTTCAAAAAGCCCAATATAAACACATTTAACGGCTCTTAATTTTAAAAAAATTCCTCCCAAAATTCAAAGACCCTTACAAAAAAACTTTATCGGCGAAAATATTGATTACCCTGTTTTCCTAAACTAGCACTAAAAAAACCCAGTTGTGAAAAGTCAGTTTAAATCTATTAATTTTTAATAATTCAATATTTTTGGTATGAAAATATTTTTTAAATTTTTATCCTATTTTATAAATAAGGGCTTTTTTGGTGCTTTCGCAACGACTGCATTATCGTTATAAACATGGGGATTTTGGGAAAGGACTTTTTCATGGTACTCCTGGGATTTAGAGGAAAGGCAAAAATTATTTTTTTAAAAACAATCACTTTTTTTTTATAAAAATTTTATTATTTTATTGGGTAATCGGAACTTTAGCTTGCAAACCCCAACGATTATGAAGACGTTTTTTTTGGAAAAATCAATGCTTATTTTGCTGTAACCCCTTTTTCTAATTACACCCAGTTGTTCCCCTGAATCTTCGTTTTGAACTGCCCATGACAGGTTTTTACCGGCTGTAAAATCAATTTTTCATTGTGCTGGAGCGTAACTCAATCTAAAGCATCCACGTAAAGATAACTATATTTTGGTTTTTTCAAAGAATACGAATTTTTATAAGCTTCTGCGAAGTAATTTTTTTTCTAAGGTTTTTTTTGGGGGGTTTAATTTTCAAAAAATTGTTTTTAAAAACTAAACCCCCCAGTATTTATCATGACAAGTTTGAACTTTTTGTCTTTGGTAATTTAAAAAGCCCCTATGGGGTAAAGAAGTTTAAACGAAAGCCACAAAAAAAAAAAAAATGGTTTTTTTTAACCCTTTGGTGAGACCAAATACGGTTAGGATGCCAAAAGCTGATGTTAAACCTTTTTCCGCTTCCCAAAGATACCCAAAAATTTTCTATTAAAAAATAACCCTGTTCCACTATCAATTGTACCTGTATCCTTTTTTTCTTTTATATCCGAAAAAATATTGTAAAAGAAAAAAAAACTTTAAAAAACAAATTTTCAAAAAATTTAAGAGGAAAAAAACCCTGGTATCTCTTTATTTAATTACACTTTAAAGTAAAGATTAATCATTTTATCTTTTTCTTATCATTTAGTTTCCTTAATTACTTGGAGGCTAACAAAATAAGGACTGCTAAGAAAACTGAAAACTTTAAACTAATTATCCTGAAGGCGGTTTAAATAAAGAAAATATTAGGTTAATTAATAAGTTAATAAGTTTCTTTTTTTCACGGATATAGAAAAAAACAGCGTTGCATAAAATCGGCATCATACCCTTGTGCTTTCGTTAACATGAATATGTGTAAATACACATAAAGAATACCGGAAAAAGTTGTGTAATTTTTTTTCTATTTTGAGCTTAGCATCGCTACACGAACCTTTAATATTGCAAAAAATGGTTGGTCAAGATTTTATCGCGATTTTAAAATATTGCATACACGGAAAAAAAACGTCAAAGCAAAACAAAGAAAAAGGGAATAAGATTGAAACTAAACATGCCCTTTTCTCAAAATTGAAACTGACATTTTCCTTCTTTCTTTGTACCCTTCTCATACTACTAAATGACTTTTGAATAATTGACAATGCTACAAGAACGTAAGCTACAAAAACAATTAAATACAATTGGTATTCTTACTTTATAGTTATACCAAATATTAAAAATTGGGAAGAAACACTTTTTTGAGATATTTTTATTACATAAAGTAATTTGTTTAGATGTATAGGGCCACTTTTTGAGTTGTCAAATATTTTTATTCTTGAAGTTTATCAAAATTGGAATAATTAAAAAAATTTTTTTGAAGAAATATTTTAAAAATTAAAAAATTCATATTTTTGATTTTTTTTTTAATTTTTTGTCTTTAAACGTAGAAAATAAAACAAATTACTGAAAATAGCTAAACCTAAATGAATGTATTTTATTGACAAAAAACTTAAAAAATACCCATATTTTATTTTCAAAATAAAATTAAGACCTTTTTATTTTATTTTGAGTAGTGTTTTGGGAAAGATACATAAGCCTATGGGAAGTAAAAGACCGACAATGTTTTAGCCGCTACGAGCGCTAGCATCGGCCATCTGTTTAGGAAAACATAAACTAAATAATGATTAATTGATTTATTTAATGAAATATAAAAAATATTTCTGTAAAATTTTTATAAACCAACGCGTATGCCTCGTAAACGTAACCTACCAACGAAAAGCCGACGTTGTCAGATGTTGTGTTGTGTATTCTTTTGTAATTTTTTTAGTTGGTTGTTCCGTAGTGTCGTGTTGAGTTCGTGCGTTTCGTGTTATTAACGTTTAATTTTTATTACATATTTACTTATATGTTTTGTATAGAGTTGTATAGAGAAAATATTTTTAATAAAGAATAAAGTTTTCGTTATTTATATATTTCAATTGTTTTAATAAATATGTTTACTTAAACAAAATTTGATTTATAGAAAGAACTAGGTAAATGATGTTGGCGTAAGCATCCTATGCACTTTTAATTTTTGGACTTTTGGTTTAGTGAGAATAAAGTACTAGTTTCTTTGTGAACCTTTTTATTTTTGCGACTATTCTGCTAAAATTGTAGCCTCAATAAAGGGCTTAATAAATACGTCCCAAAAAATAAAAAGATTACAAGGAAACTAGTAATAATAGTCCTTTCATACTTTATTCCCACTAAACCAACAGCTCAAGAAAGAATTACTTTTGAGACACTGTGCTGTACTGTTAAGGTAAGTTAAATCTTTCATCTTAATATTTTTTCTCAAAATATAGGCACATAGCTATTAAAATCAAAAGTTAAAGGGGATGGACTTTTAGGCGGGTCACCCTGTACCTAGAGCTGAACCCAATCAACGTAAGCATAATTAAAAAATAGCTTTAAATTTATCAGTTTTTACTTTTCTCCTCAAACTAAAAATAATTACATAAAAATGTATCTTAAGATTATGCACGAGCACACAATAATTATATCTCATGGTTAACGTCCCGTAAAGGGTAAGAAATTTCTTTAGATCTGGCAACGCAGGTGTAGCGACAAAACCGATTCTATTTTATGTCTTTAATAAAAATTTTAAAACCCAGGCCCCACTTAAATTCGGCCGTTGTTTACACAAACGCCGTAAATTTATAGGGCAGCACCAGTCGATCACGCTTTTTCGGAATCACTCGGCATCAGTCGTCACTCAAAAGGACGGAAGATGCTATTTGCATTGGTTTAAGAAATATAGAAATAATTTATGTCGCGAGCCACGTTTGTTTTCATAGGCATTAGGCATCTTCCCAAAACACTACTCAATCAACGATTTTACTTAAAAGATTCGTAATTGCCATAAAATGGAACAATATATAAAAAAATGCCAATATCCCTATTTTTTAAATTTTTTATGATTAACAGTAGATGGAGCCACACATTTAAACAATTAGTCAAAATTTTTATTTATGTGAAATTTTCTGTATTTTTTTATCATATTATTCAGCCTTAGAGGTCACTGGGAATTTGGAGACCTTGAAGATTGATTTTGGGGTTAAAGGAGTTTTCGGGTTTTGTGCCGGGGAGACTTTTGATTAACGTGTTACTTTGCAAAGTTTGAAAAAAATGGTCGGGACCCATTTTCCATAGGAAAATTGCAGGGGTCTTTTAAAGTGCGTTTATCTAAAAAACAGTTGCTCCTAGACACTTATTTGAGTTTACATTAATGACGCAACGGGGTTTTAGTAACTTCTTGTTAAATAAACAAGTCAATATACTAAGCTTAAAAAAGTTATGCCATCTAAAACAAGTGGGGTAGGCCGTAGCTGACGCCCTCTACTAGCA
This sequence comes from Listronotus oregonensis, assembly GCA_019359885.1. Classification (NCBI taxonomy): domain Eukaryota; kingdom Metazoa; phylum Arthropoda; class Insecta; order Coleoptera; family Curculionidae; genus Listronotus; species Listronotus oregonensis. The sequence continues at coordinate 40,791 of JAHBCN010002396.1, read as the reverse complement.
ACATTAAAAGTATGGACGAATTTGAATTTTGCCTTAAAGAACCCTCAAATCCCCAATTTTGTACCGCTATGTTTTTAGTTAAGAAAATATTACAGAAAAACGAAACAAATTAAAAGTTTGACATCCTGTATCTTGTTATCATCAACTTTGTCATAAGGCAAGTTAACGTTAATTACATTATTTTGACCTAAGGAATCTGCTGTTGCTTTGTGTCCCATTACTTTTGGACACCTGTATATCACATTAAATTATATTTAGTTTTTTCTGTAAACCTCCTAAACCTTTATACATACTTATTTCTGATTGAAGACATATCCAGGGTTTTATTAAACAGGTGCTACCTTAGATGTAACAACAAAATTTTTTTGAGATACTGAAGAAAGTTTTTATTTTTATTAACTAGCATAAAATTCAAAATATTAACACATTTGTTATAAAAATATGGTAATGAACGTGGCTAAAACCATTTTCTCTCTGGCAAAGTCGTTTTTGCAATGTTTTAAAAACTCTTAAGTAAGGTAGTACAGTAAACGTATAATAGTCATGGTGGCATTACTCATCGTATAACAGGTGTTTTAAAATGTAACATCTGCACGTTTTAGTAGTAAATATCAAAAATCCGACACTCCCTGTACATAGCATCATGAGTGTCATATGTTGGGGTAAATCAAAGTTTTCGTAGGCTGTCCCGAAGATAAATATAGGATCAAGAATATACTGAAAACTAATAATGATATTTAAATAATAATCAAATCAAAACAATGTTTCCGTATTTTTAAAAAAAATTTAAAGGTACATTTTTATGCTGTTACTATTATTAGGGCACAGAAAACGCTTTAATTATAACAAGTACTTGGTGCAGTTATTATGTAAAAATACCATTATGTGTAGTAAAAATATTCCGGTATCCATTAGAAGTCCAATGACTTTTTTCCAAAAAAATTTAAAGTTTACCATCTTTTAACAAACTCTTCTTGATTTTTCCTTGACGCGACGTTAGGAATTAAATTAGACTAATTTCATTTAGATACCATAAAGTAAAATGCAAAAATGAAAAACAAAAATTTACCTCGGCAGCAAGATCCTTCGTTGATAATAGGCTGATGGCACAAATGACATGGTCTGGGTTTCTTGAATGTTTTACATCGAAATGCATGACTGGGTCCCTGCGGTATTTCGCCAGCGTCTTCGTTCTGAAAAATAAATAAACAGGATTCGATTTGTCTAACAAGACCTAGTTATTTCTCATTTTTATACACAAAAATTTGAAACAAACTAAATCATTTTAAAAATTCTTTAAAGTTGACGCAATAATGGAAAATAGGAAGCAAGTAGTAGCACTAAAAAATGGAATTCTAGGCATTAAAAATTTTACAGTATAACTACAATACAAACAAAATTATTCGGAAAAACAATTAACTTTGTTATTAATGGCTTTATTTAATCGTTATTAAAAAAAAGTAGGAACATATACAAAATTATGAGTTACATGATAGGATATTTGACAAAATTATGACACTTTCAAAAGCATATTATCTGTCATTAAGTAAATTTATGCAATACATCCCCGGTCAAAAATAAGCCACATAAAAATAATTGTTAAACACAAAATCTGTTAAAAATAAAACGGCTGTTAAAGTTCTAAGTAAGTAAAAAAAAGCTGTTTAGAATTACATTATTCAAATAATTGCAGTAAAAAATTGATAAAGTTAAAAATATGACTTAATTATTTATTAGCATATCACTGCTAAACAAGTATATAAAATAATAAAATATACAGGGTGATTCATGAGGAAATGTCAATTTAGGTAGTAGTCAGGGTCCAAAAATAAACATAAAAGCTATACAAATATGGGTCTAAGCCTTCTGTTTCGAGATAGGTGTTCACCACAGAGCTAAATTGCTTAGAAGTTTAATGATAAAATTTTTAAAAATTATAAAACCTAGCTTAGTTTGGCCGAACATAATTTAGAAAATAATTTTATTGAAAATTAAAGTAATATTGGTAATTATATACAATATCTCGAAAACGGTTGCACCTGTCAACTTTTAACGTATACCTTTTGACTAAAAATGACCCTTTATTTAATTTACTTAAAATGTAATGGGCCACCAAAAGTTGTGATTGTTTAAAAAAAAGAAAAAAGACGGGTGGCTGCCCCTACAAGTAAGAGCCTAAAAGATTATATTCAAATCCGCCCACCAAAAACCCCGGATACCAAGTTTTACTTAATATTTTTTATCATAGATTTTATTTAAAAATAGAAAAATTAAATACAAATTTTAACACCTGTATTTTGAAAACAAAGGCCTTCGGACCCATATTTGCAAATTTTTTATGTTTATTTTTGGATACATATAAAATATTGACATTACCTCATAAATCACCCTGTATATTGTATGTACATTGTTGTTCCTTTTTTGCAAAAGTTAATGGGTAAAAACACTTTTTAAATAGTTTTGTTTTACAAGTAATAATATGATTATGGTAACTATTTTCTTAGTTTTCCGTTATCTTGTATGGAAATCAAAATCGTTTTTTTCCGCACAGAACTTAAATTAAAAATAAAAAAGTTTATACTTTACTTGCTAACTATTTGTATTAATATTTGGGGCCCATGTATAATAAAATCAACAAAAATTTTTTCTGATACAAAAAAATTATTTTAGTTAAAGAAGCAGTATTAACTAAAGTTTGTTTATCGTTTTTTTTCAGCATATTAGTGCAATTTTCAAAAGCAAAAAAATTTGTAAAGAAGACATGTTTTATACCAAACATTTTAGTCATAAAATTAATCTCTTATCTCAAACAAATTGTCCATAAATCTGCGGAAAGGAGTTACTTTTCTTCTTAAATGCATAATCTGGTATAGAATCTTATGTCTCTAAAGTTTTAAATTTGCATCACGAAATTCTCCATATTTAAACATTTTGCTTCAATTTGCATGGAGATACCTATCTAATCACTGAGTTATTTTTATAACGGCTTTTTGCCCTTGGCTTGCAATTCAGAATTTTTAAAACTTGAGGGCAGATCCCCAAGTTAAAAAGTTGTTCATAATACAAATTCCTTCCAAAAGTGTTAATGCAATAGGAATGTATGTCTTTTATTCTTGACTTCTATAAAATATAGTAATCGCCGATCAAATAAAAGTTGTTTAGGTATTAGGTGTGGGCCCCATGTCTGGGGGGACGAGTCGGCAGAAACAAAATGTCTCGTGCCCAGCAAGGCCGAAAAATTCGAATTAAGACCCCTTTTGGGAGGAGGTGAAAGATCTCTTCCCCAGGATCATCAGTTTTTTGGCCGGACCTGGGGGAAAAATTTAAAGTGTGTGAGCCCAATAGACCGATCGGTCGCGGGGAAAGGGGTGTTATACCCACCCCTTTAAACCTACCTATATATGTAACTTAGCTTTTTAAAACTTCATTATGAAAATTGACAACTGAAAGTTGACAAAAGATTGTTTGTAGAAAACTAAAAATTGTCAACTAAAAGTTGCACTTTTTAAGTTAGAGCAACAAGTGGACGATTTTTTGTAAAAAACTAAAAGTTGCTGTTCTCAAATTTAAAGAAACACGTGGAAAACTTTTTGCCAAAAAATTGGCGCGAAAGGTTTAGGCAGTAGTCTTTCAGTTCTCCACTAGTTTTCTAAAAGTTCCTTGCACAAAGCGCGCAGCAAAGAATCTTCCACTTTTAGTTGTCAAACGAAATTTAATTTGGTAAATTATTTAAAACTGTTATTTCTTAAGTAATTTTTTTTTAAGTTTAATTTATTTGCTAAAGGGTGTCAGATATTTTGTAAGAATCAGCTCAGTTTTAATATCTCAAAAAGGACATTATATTATTTTAAATTTTGATGTGTTTTATAACTCATATTTAAGCTACAAAAGTTATTTTGTTTTTTTACTTTTGATACAGTCTACAAAGGCTTAAAGCCTAAATACTAATGTACAGTGGGTGTTTTAAGTAATATAGGCGATAGTTTATTCCCCAGGAACTTAACATCTCAAAGTTGCCAACACCAGGTTCCAAAGTTGCAGGCACCAGGGCACCAGGTTTCACATTCTAGACATGTAAAGGGAGGCATAAGAGTGGCGTGTTGATTTAGTAAAAGATGCTAAAGGGAGAATTTTACTACAATACAGAAGCCATAAAAATACTAAAAGTGATAGCTTTCCTACAGCTCGAAAGAAGTTTTCTTACGCCATTACCTAGATATAAGGATATTATTTCAAATTGGGTCTGATTTGGAATACATATATAGAAAAGAACAGTAAACATGCAATCTGTCGTGGAAGAGGAATCTAAGCTTTTTTATAGCTACTGTGGTTTTGGATTTAATACGTTTAGGCTAACTAAGAATATTCTCGTATTGTCTTTAAGGCTATACAACTTCTTGTTCTGCAAAACTTGGAAGCTTATAGGTAAAGGACGAGTATTTGCGGACTTGGTTGGGTTTTGAGGAAATAAAAATTTAGGTGAAAGAAGGAATATTGGGATCTGTTAAAGTTTATATTGGAGACCACAGACAGGTAGTTTGTTAAGGAGCACATCATGCCCGACCTGGTCAAAAGCCTGTCAGTCAAGAGCAATTAACAAAGATTCCCCAAGATACTTAAGGAACTTGTGTTTCAGTTATGTAAGACAAAAAAAACATCTGTTGTGGAGTTTCTATACTTTAAATTTTGAAATAAATGAATTTTTTCATTACCTTTTAAGTAACTGAGAGAAGAGGTCTGTATTAAAGGAGTTTCTTCCCTAGTTTCCAGCCTCCGTATTATAAAAATTCTGAAGAGGCGAGTAAGTGGGTTTCAAGAAATTTTTTTATGACGATTGTTGGTATGTCATCCTGCACTAATGATTTTTTTGGGATTAGGAAAGAAGGAGTTTTTATGGGTAGGATATTTTTAATGTTAACGGTGAGAAAATTAGTACAAAATTTGTGTGTACAATCTTTGGCTTCTCAAATTTTTATTGTGTTGGTTTTTTGCTTCGATGGTAGCTTGTTGATTATTAGGACTAGAATTTTGAAGAGGCTTAAATGGGATTTTTAGAGCTTAATGACGGAATTTTAAAAACAATGGTTTATGATTTGAAGATTAAAGTTTTTTTAGTATGAGAATATAGGTTAGTATGCGCTAAAGAAAATGGTAAAAACCTTTTTTTTTTGTTTGTATTCTAAAAGTTTTATTATTTTTTGAGATAAATGCATAAAAGTGTTAAAAATTTAAAAGAATTGACCATTTTTAGCCAATTACAAAAAATTTAGACCAGCTTCGACTTCTGTTAACAAATATTTGGTTTATACAGTGTGGCAACACGAAATTATTTTTTTTTGTGAATGAAACACTCTATATTTTACTACATTTTTGGATAGCCCTTTCAAAGACAAATTTAATGTTATACATAACCATGGGCATGTGATTCACCGTTTCTAGCTTATTAAAGATTATCTTGAGAATGGATGCAATTATTTAACCGCTATGGCTACGACCCTGATGGACTTTTACTTTTTTGTGCAAACTGTTACTTTTAGCATTTTTTTTTCAAATAAAAAACCTTGCGTATTATTGTAGTTTTGAAACGCCATCTTAATTACAATTCCAATAATATGAGATAGTATAGATCCCTGAGTTACCGTTTTGGTCTAATTGGCGGATTTAAAAATTGTTCATAAGATTTAAATGATTAAGATATGAAAATGTAAATTAGCTCCTTATCAACGTTTTTACAACCATTTTAGTCATTTGCAAAATTTAGCAACCTTGTGCAATGCTTAATATTTTGTTTTTAATATGACTTCTTAACAACACCCTAAAACGATTGTGACTATGTTTATAAGTAGCTTATTCACGGTTTTAAATCTTATTCATCTTATCTATAACCAGCTTTTGAATCTACCAGTTAAGCTAAAACGGTAAGTTAAAATCTTATTATGTTATATCACTGGAAAAATAATTAGAGTGGCTGTTTAAAATTATAATAATATACAGAGTATCTCAGATGATTCCCCAATACTCATTTAACAAAAACTTTGAGGTAAAAATTCCGGATCGAAGTGAGTGGTAGCAACCCGATCTCCCCGGCACGGCGGTTGTTCAAAAAACCGAGCAGGGAACTGGAGCGGCTGGTGAAATGAGGAATTTACAATTCTCTATTCCACTAGGAACACATATTTCTATATTTCAAACGGAAATATATGCTTTACTACACTGTGCAAAAAAAAATTAAAGAAGGGCTTATAAAAACAAGCGGATCTGCATAATAACAGACAGCCAAGCGTCACTGGGGGCACTAGTAAACCCCAAGGTAACGTCCAAGCTGACATGGGAATGCCAAAAAGAACTGGAAGTAGTGGGAGAACGCAACAGAGTAACTCACTTGTGGGTACCAGGAAACTCGGGAATAGAAGGCAACGAAAAAGCGGATGAACTTGCAAGACATGGATCATTCACACCATACTTTGGACCAGAACCTGCCCTTGGAGTGATCAACACCACAGCACGAGGACAAACCAGGGAATGGATCCAAAACAAACACGAGGAATACTGGGGAACCCTCAGTAGAATTAGCTATGGAAAAAGCTGCATAAGGGGCCCATCCAAAAGAACGAAGGAAGAACTACTCAGACAAAGTAGGAAAAGACTTCGCATAACAGTACGGTTACTAACAGGGCATAATAACCTAAGAGGACACCTACAAAAGATAGGCCCATACAATGGGAACCCAAGTTACAGAATGTGCGAAGAGGGGGAAGAAACAGCCTACCATATCCTGTGCGAATGTGATGCATTGAATTACAAAAGACAGGAATTATTTGGGCAACCGGAAATGAGTACACAGGAAAATATTAACCAACCAGTCTCGGGGTTATACAGACTTGTGTAGAAGGAACAAGACTAATGGGAGGATTGGTATAAAAGAAAATGGGAGATTAGGCACAAAAAGCCCAAGAGGCTGCGCTGCCTCCGGTAGTGAATCAAGACGGCTCCCAGAGAAGAAGAAGATGTCATTTGAAAAAACTAGAAAGTTTATATTCTTTTTTTTTTCTTTGTTTAATTTCAGATTTTTACCAGAATATTTAAATATGCAACATAATAAATAAAGCACCAACCGTCAATACCCATATCAATTCAATAAAAATAAACAAAAATACACAGTATTCTATTTTTTAAATAAATAAAGTGACACTTATCAGCTTATACATAAATTCAAATGTTTTAATAATATCTCGGATTGGCCTCGTTTGCTCAGAGGCCCAACATATGATACTCGCTCTAATCTAATTTGAGTTGTTATTTAAAAAATCCTTAAAACACAAAGTATATTTTGATATAGAGACAGTCCGGAAAGGCTTAAAGCCGAACTACTAACTTACCGCAAATATATTTTTAAGAATATTTTAACTTTGTTCATTACAAAAACTTTATAATCACATTACAAAAATTAATCTTCTTCATTTTGCCATTAAAATGCCTTAATTAAACGTAATACCGTTAACCAAACTTTGGTATATTTTTATTTTTAATGCGACGTCTATGGATTATACACTAATACTCTAAAGCAGGTTAACAAGACAGTTAATGTATTCTTTAAATACATTATAGTTAAAAAAAAACTAAAAAACACGCTAGCAGCATCCCACGCGTTTACTATAATTGAATTATTAAAAATTATTTTCTACTTTTTAGTCCGGTTTGTTATAAAAGCATGTTTTTTATTATTTTTTTTAATACAATTTATTTTTTTATTTTTTAGTGTCAAAACAACATCACGTAATCTAAATCAAAAGTCTCAATTATGGCGAATGCGCTAGGATGACGGGTAGGGCCCTAGACCCCTGTGCAAATTTTTAAGTTAATCAGACGTCTTGAAGTTGGTGAAAATTAAGTTGAATGACTATAAATATATAAAATCAATATTTTTAGGAAAAAGTCTATCATTAAACAAATGTCCAATTTACGTCCCTATATTGCACTAAACTTATTGTTTTTTGAAATGATAATTATAATAAATTAGGTATGTTTTCTACTCTGTAAAGAACCTCATCCATCCAGTAATATTTTTTTTAAATAATATTTTTTATAGCAAATTAAAATATCTTGTTTTGAAAACCAAGGACGATAAAGAATTAATAATAAATGTGGTTATAATGGCATTGCAGGTACAGTGCAAGCGTATTTTTAGGTTCAGCTATTGGTTCTCCCTGTATAGCAGTCAGGTTTAAAAAATATATATTCTTGACCTGGGTTTTTTTTTATCTTGCGACAGTTCACGAAGGCTGATTGATGCCTGGTAGTACTAACGCACCGTGGGTGTCTTAAGTATGGTGAAAGGGAGTTTGTTTACGCGGGACTTATATATTTGGAGATTGGGAGGAGAAGGAAAAACCTCTATGGGCAACAGGTTCCATAGTCTTGACACGGTAGGGATGAAGAAACGAAGAAAGCGGGGCCTCTCTAACTGAACTGTAAAAGGATGCATAAAAGTTGCACCATGTGTTTCTCTGTTGGGAGCTGCCAGAGAAGGAATTATACTGGCCAACTCCTCCGAGCAGAAGCCGTGAAAATACTTATAGAAGAGCGATAGGTCCCCTACAGCTCGACGGTGGTCAAGAAGAGGAAGCCTTTCTGTAAGCGTGGGATCATTAATAAGACGAACGGCTTTTCTTTGAATGGAGTCCAGAATGCCCAGTGTTGTAGGAGACGCCATCGCCATTGCCTAGACATGAGAACTATATTCTAAAGAGGGTCTGATTTGGGATACATACAGAGTATATAGATTGGAAGAAGTGAAATACTTTCTGGCTCAAAAGAGGAATCCAAGCTTTTTTGAAGCTGCCAAAGCTATGGATGTAATGTGTTTGTGCCAGTTAAGGATATTCTCAAAAGTAACGCCGACAAGATTAAACGACTCTTTGTTCTGCAAAACTTGGCCGCTCATATGTAAGGAATGAGCATTGGCATACTTTTTTCACGACAGCGAACATGACAGTGTTTTCGAGGCATTAAACTGAAGATATTTGGCGCCCCAATCCTAAATAAGTATGAGGTCATGTGAAAGAGATATCTGCATTGACCTGCGCTTGTTTTCCAAATCAGAATTACATGGTGGCTTAAGAAATTGAATACTAGTATGGAGGATAGTATTGTCAGCAAAACTATAAATGGATTGATTGTAGAATAGAGAAAATCGTTAATGTGTAAAAGAAAGAGCGTGGGTGCCAACACTGAGCCCTGGGGCACTTCAGCATTAATTTGGTAGAAGCTGAAAGAATGACCATCTACAGTAAATGATAAACGTCGATTGACGTCGATTAGAAAGAGGGCCAAGAGCAAAGCTTAGGTAGAAGACCGTAATAAGGAAGTTTGTGAAGAAGCCCATCATGCCAGACCTGATCGAAAGCTTTGGATATGTCGGGAACAACGATCTGAGATTCAAGAGACTTGTTTCAGTTGTGTGAGACAAAGGAAAGAAGATCAGCTGTGGATCTTCTGTGACGGAATCCATACTGTCTATCATGTAAGATCTTGTGTTTTTCCAGATACTTTAAGATTTGGGAAATAATGAATTTTTCCATTACTTTGCAAACAACAGAAAGAAGAGATATAGGTCTATAGTTAAAAGGAAGAGTTTTGCATGCTTTTTTGGGGACTGGTTGCACACGTGCAGCTTTCCAACTCTCCGGGAAAATGCCCGTATCGTAAGAGATTCGAAATAGGCGAGTTAGGATGGGTGCTAGGAGCACATTTTTTGAAGACGATTGCCGGTCCGGCAATAACAGCATATTAAAATTTTGTAAAATTTCCACTGGTCACCAAGTTTTATAAGATTTGCACCATATACTTTAATAGCTGGGCAAGAGTACACGCAGCCAAAGACCTCGCCAAGGACTAAGTAAGATTAGCTGTCAATTAATTAGTGCTGCAAAGTACACACTTACATACTCACATATTTATTAGTTACATTAAGGCTGAATAATTTATAATTTTTGATTTTATTTGGGATCATTTACTTACCTAAAATAAACTTTTTTGTAATTTTTAGAATAATTATAATTCTTTATATTTTAGATATTTTTATCTTAAATTATTGTAAAAGTAAAAGAAACCTTTGAGAATATAGGCTTTAATTAACTTAAATGAAACTAAATGTGATAATGACAATAACTTGACAAAGACAATATACATAAGGTAAATCAAGGTAACAAGAAAGTATAAGGTATATCATAACATTCTTCCCCTCTACCTTGTGACATAGTCACGTAGATAGCTTGGACATTGTCGATTGCGTCTCGGATAGTCAACAGATGAATTGCCATTAAGTTCACCTTGATTTTGAATTTGGTCTTCATAGGAAGTCCTACCAGGTGGAATCTGATCTGGGTTTTGTTGTGTCATCTGAACAGACTGAATTTCTGAATCAGAACGATTGTCTGGAGAGTTTTCACTTTTACTGGTTGCTTCCTGCAGGCCAATGGAATCACCTATTTCTTTAATCTGGGTGTTTGTAGAGGAAGGAGGAGGATTTTCAGAGTCAAGGGAGTTTTGACTCAATGCCATATCTCCACGCGGGGCTAAATGTCGCGTAGAGACGGTCTCCGTTCCATTTGGCAGACGTACATGAGCATAGTCGGAATTTGACTGTAATAACTCAACCTCTTCTACAAGAGGTTCATATTTGCTCTTTCTAACGTTTCTTCTGTAGAAAACTGGTCCAGGGATGGAAAGCCAAGTAGGTATTGAACAGCCATTGGTAGACCGACGCGAGTGGTTGAACATTCTTTCGTGAGGGGTGCAGTTAGTAGCAGTACACAACAAAGATCTTATAGAATGAAGAGCATCTTGTAAAACTAGTTCCCACTGAGTTATTTTGAGGTTCTTGGATTTCAAAGCAAGCTGGATTGTTTTCCATATGATACCATTGTATCTTTCACACTGACCGTTTCCTTGCGGATTCTATGCTGTTGTGCGACTAGTTGCTATACCATGAGAATCTAAAAATGACTTTAATTCTTGAGAGATGAGTGACGTTCCCCGGTCAGAGTGTATGTATGATGGCATGACCTAAACATTTCATTACAGTTGCTGAAGTCATGTCAGAACATGCAAATGCAAAAGGAAATCTTGAAAATTCATCAATAACCGTGAAGATGTAGTGGTTATTTGTTGAAGATGGGACTGGACCTTTAAAGTCAATATTCAGCCTTTCAAAAGGTGATGTCGATTTTATGAGAACACCTTGATTCTTGTGAAATTTTGGCTTTAATTCTGCACATACAGGACATGATGCTGTTACTTTTCGAACATCTTCAATAGAAAATGGTAAATTTTTACAACGGACCCAATGATAAAGCCGAGCAACTCCAGGATGGCATAGGGCATCATGATGTTCATAGAGAGCTTTGATGTTCTGTGTGGCAGAATAAATCCTCGACAGGGTATCAGCTACATTGTTTTCATTTTCAGGTCTATAAATTATGTCATAATAGAAACATGATAACTCCAAACGCCATCTTAAAATCTTTTCATTTTTAATTTTTCCATGATTTTTAGTGTCGAACATAAACGCCACAGATCTTTGATCAGTTATGAGTCTGAAATGCTTCGTTACAAGAAAATGTCTCCATTTTCTCAATGCTTCCACAATTGCGTACGCTTCTTTCTCTACTGATGAATGATTTTGCTCTGTTTTAGAGAGAGTACGTGAGAAAAATGCTACAGGCCTCCCAAGCTGAGAAAGTTGCGCACCAATAGCGAACTCTGAAGCATCTGTTTCTACTGTGAACATGGCTTGATCATCAATTGATGAGACTACAGTATTGGCGATATTCTCTTTCAAATTTTTAAAAGCAAGAATAGCCTCTTCAGACAATGGAAAATTCTTACAGTGAACTAGTGGTTGGATTTTCTCAGAAAATTTTGGCACCCATTTTGAATAGTGGGCAAACATTCCTAGTACACGTCGTAATCGATCAGGGTCTGGTCGGATTGTTTTCTTAGTAATAGTATATCCAAGGAGATTTATAACGTTTGAAGAAATGATACATTTTTCTTGGTTTAGAGTTAAGCTATATTTTGTGATAATATCCATAAAGCATTTCAAATTTTTATCATGATGCGACTGATTTATTCCACAAATCGTGACATCGTCCAAATATGCAAATGTGTCTTGCAAACCTTCGTTTTCAATAATATTATCCACTGTTCGTTGGAAAGATGCGACACCATTAGTGACCCCAAATGGAATTCTTCTGAACTGATAAAGTCTACCACAAGCTTCAAAAGCAGTAAATTTCTTTTCATTCTCCCTAATAGGAATCTGATGGTAAGCACTACGAAGATCAATAGTGGAAAATACTTCGTACTGAGCGACTCGATGAACAATATCTTCTATTCTAGGAAGTGGATATGCATCCAGAAGTGTGAATTTATTAATTGTCTGTGAATAGTCAATCACCATTCGCTTCCTATGATTTCCGCTGGTAGTTACTAAGGCCTGTGCGCGCCATGGAGAGTCACTTAATTCAATAATGTTCTCCTTTAATAGCTTGTGAATTTCTAGTTCTATAAACTTCGAATCTGCAGCTGTATACTGACGTGATTTGACTGCGATTGGCTTACAAATTGCGGAAAGGTTCGAAAACAACGAAACAGATTCTATGTTAGCTATTGCTAGGCTACAAATTGTTAAAGGTGATCTTTTACCACCAAAACTGACCTCCAATCCAGAATGTTGGCCGAGTACATCGTGACCAATAATCATATCTGCGCATAGCTGTTCTAGCACCAATAACTTAATATTTTTGTAAAAATATTTGAAATTTTCTGTCCTTGGCTATTTTATAACATAAATAACTGTCTGAGCTTCCCGTATCGATTAAAGCATCTACCTGAGTGCCATTTACTTCAACTTGAAGTATGGCTTTTGACAAGCATTTGGGAGATGCGGCAGAGATAGTTGCAAGTAAAGCTGATGCATGTTTTATTGGTTTTGTTAAATATTTACGAGATTGGCACACTTTCGAGAAATGACCCTTTTTGTTGCAATTGTGACAAATCGAATTTCGAGCGGGACAGACAGATCGTATATGCCTATCATCTCCACAAAAATAGCATTTCGGGGATACAGCAGCGGCAGTTGAACATTCAGAATTATTTTTCTGGGCACTTTCCTTTGGATCCACACTTGCTGATGCGGCAGTGTTATGGAAATGGGAATAATAAGATTCGGACTGATATATTGCCATTTCAACAGACCTAGCCTCATCCAACAATCTAAGGGTTATATTTTCTAGTAGACGTTGTCTTATTTTTGGTGAGCTCAAGCCAGTGATAAAAGAATCTCTAATGAAATCATCTCTGTTTTGATCCGCAGAGACAGCTTTAAAATTACATTCTTTGCTCATTTGCTTAAGAACTTATAAAAATTGATCAATAGACTCACCAGGTTGTTGTCTTCGGGTCGCAAGTGAGTGTCGGCAAATATTTCATTCTTTGGTTTAACATACAATTGTTCCAAAATCTTTATGGCATTCTTATAGCTTGTTGACTCACTGATGTACACAAAAACCGTAGAGCAAACATAATTTATGAGTAAATTCAGCTTTCCTTTATCATCTTTGGCCTCGGCGGCTTCAAGGAAGTTTTCAAACGAACGATGCCAATGCTTCCAGAGTTGTGCAGCTGAAGGTGAACTGGGATCCAAGTCAAGCCTTTCAGGACGAAGTAGTTTATCCATGATTTTTATTTAAGTTAATTAAATTGTAAAAGTAAAAGAAACCTTTGAGAATATAGGCTTTAATTAACTTAAATGAAACTAAATGTGATAATGACAATAACTTGACAAAGACAATATACATAAGGTAAATCAAGGTAACAAGAAAGTATAAGGTATATCATAACAATTATTAAACTAATAATGACATATGTTTCACAAGAAAAGAAAATTATTCTAAAGTTAATATTATTCTGTGGTATTCTGCTGTTTTTTGGATATTTTATAAGTTTTACAATAATAATATGTCTATTTAGCTAGATATTTTGTCCTAAAAAATTGTAATCATTATTCTACAGATTTTTAGGTGTTTTTTTCCAAAAAAGAAGCAAGGTGAATACTAACAAACATTGCAAAAAAATGCTCCTAAAAATTGTGATTCGTTGGAGCATTTTTAAAAGCCGTGCTAATTAAGTTTTGTCTATACAATGGCTATTATTCATATCTGTTTTAAGAACAGGTATTGTACCGAACATCACGAATGTAATAAATCAGCAAGGAACCTTTTAATAAGCTCAAAAAAGTAAGTAACAGCCATTGGTAGACCGACGGCATGAAGATGATAATGTAGAATGTGTAATAAAACAAAGAAAAAAGAATAAATAGTCATAAAACCTAAAAAATAACTTATAGATGCTGTAATATTTTCAAAACAATATTTTACAGTAAAAAGAAAGATATAGTACTTCTTAGGTCTGTACTACTTAATTTTGTATATTTTTAAGAAAACTTAATACATGACAAAGATGTTTTATTATTTGTTAAATTTTAGTTTGAGCCGCTTTTAGGCCTACTAAGGCATTTTCAAAAACCTATTTTTAATGCATAATTTAAATTTTATTGTAAAAACCACAGAAAACGACAAAAATAGGTCCCCTTGAAAATGAGAATCCAGCTCGTCCAAGATACCAGACAAAGTTTGTTCTGACTTTTCCGGTATGTAAAATTAAATTAGTCTTTTTTTGACTCAGAGCTTCTTTCTAATGTCCAAAAAGTACTCAAGAGCTACACAGGTACCCGTCAAGTTAGTAGGTCGCTCGAGAAGTTGTGCCAGAGACGCTTTCAAAAATATCACCATTTTAACCTGTAAATGACCTTGAAATCTCGTTTTCCCGACGTGATGGGAAAAAACTGACCCCTAATTCATATTCTGGGCGCCAAAATATTTAGAAATACCATGATCCGATCAAATAGCCAGAATATTTTTTTTTGTAAACCTGTGTAATCAGTTAATTTGCTTTAACTAAAGCAAAAAGAAAGTTTATTATTTAAGCAATAATTCAATTTATAATAATTATTATTATAATTAGTATAGTTATATGTGGATATTTTGTTTGTTTAAAATATTTTTTGATGTTTATTACAATATTTTTGTTATTATAAATTCTATTTATTTTATTCTTGTTATGTATTATATTGTAGTGAAAATAAAATCGAATTTATTATTGCTATTTCTTTTTTATTTCTTATTAAAAAAATATTAGGGATTTCCATCACCATTCTTGTTATCCCTAAGCTTCCTGTATCTTAACTAAAAATAAAATGTGGGTTATTGGGGACTATTAAAAAATCATATTTAAGAATTTTAATGCCTAGGCTCAAGGACCCTTATTGGTTTTTAGCCCAGGGCGTTAAAATTGATAAGAACGGCTTTGATCAGAAGATACATTTTATTTTAATTATTGACACAACGTTTCGAGCAGTTCTATTTCTATCCGCTTTCAAGTGCAAACTCACAAACAGATAAATATACAGAAATATAAATACATTTTTTTTGTAATTGAGGGACCCTAAACGATTTAAATAAATCTTAAGAAGATAACAATACTTGGAGCAAAAAAAAATCAAATATATTTTTTTTCCTTGCTCCCAGTAAAGGAAAAATAAAACAAAGATACGTTCTTAGGATTTGGGTACGTAAAATTTACAACCGATGCCATTGTAATTCTAGAACATAATATCGGAAGCAACATAGCACAATTAATAGGTAAACAGGGCACGGTATTCGCTCTGGGACAAAGGAGTTTCGCAGAATTGGTTGGCTTTTGTGGTGGCTTTATTACGGTCCATGGTCCTGATTTATAGGTAAAACAAGATAATTAAGAGTAGTTTTTGCGTCAAAGAAAATCTAAATAAGAGCAGAATAAAAAAGATCTCATATGTTCCTGTGTTATTAACTCTTATTGCGCTAATTAAAAATATTTTTTTTGCAAAACATACAGATGGCTTAGTATGAAAACCTCGTATCTATATATTTTTTTTTAAAATGACACTTTGGTGGTTTTAAATAGAAAATTACGTATATTATATATAACAGCTGTTACAAAATTTTTATCTGCGCAGTGCTGCTCTCTACAGACAACAATAGGAACCACGTATATCAACTGCTCCCAAAATTTGTGGATTTACTGTGAAGACCTTGTATATCTAAGGAAGATTGGCTGCATTTTTTTAATGTTTAAGTGTGTTTGCTCACTTCAAAACATTTCGTGAGTGTTAGTTTAAATCCAAAACATGTCAAAAAATTAAAATAGTTCTAGGCAAAATAGGGCAGCTAATCAGTTTTTTTGTCTCCTGTAAAATTTATATTTTGTGCCATACGAGGTTTTCATACTAAGCCATCCATATTATACACGTCTGGCAAACAAATTTCTTAGGTGCGGAGATTTTCAGTGCGTTAAAGGGAGATGTCAATTTAATAGGCAAATGCTTGAGCGAAATAAAAACAGACAGAAAACGTGTAGCGGCTGATTCCCCTTTCTACCGACCCAAGAAGAAGAGGGGAATGCTTCGGCAGGCTTACGACAACACACACACACACACAAACACACACACACACACTCAGTGATGCCAGATCTCACGATTATTCGTAAGATTACACGATTTTAGTTCCGATTTCACGATCTTACGAAAAAGGTAGCAATTCTAACGATTTAAAAAAAAAATTAAAATAAAATATTGCATTTAAATTACTAATTTATTTCGTCCCCGTAGTGAATGATAACAATGACATATCAAAAGAAACGACCGGGAAATCCCTGTCGCCTACAAGCGGTTATCGAGCAGAACGACATGTGATTTTCCGTTGAATGCAGGTAAAGGTGGCTTATAATTTATTTGTTTGCATTTTCACGCAGTCCTGTCTCGTATCGGAAATTTTACATAAGTCAAAACCATCAAAAGTATTTTATTTAGAATCAGTTTAATTGGCGACAAAAATTGTTATAATTTTTCCATCAATAACAAATACGAAAGTTAAGTAGTGATAACATATTATATAGCGATAAAAGGGATAATACTGACTCAAACGATTCTGAGGACTGAGCATAATGTAATAATGCATATTGCCTAGATTACGCTAGGCCAACATTTTAAAATATATGTTACCTACGCGTTTATTTAGTGTTTTATTATTTGAATTTGTGTAGTGTCAATTTACCATAAGTTTAATAAATGTATTAAACATGGTCATTGTGTTTTTCTTTTTAACAATATTATTAGGTAATTTGTAATCTCGCACTCTCCTCACGTTTTTTCGTCATTGTATTTTACGATTTCTGCTTTATCTCATCTGGCAACACTGCACACACTACTCGGTATCAACCGGTCCCCGGCCGGCAGTGCAAGTAAATGCGATGGCCAATGTTGCCAACCAGTAAAAATAAAATTATTTACTCGTATGTTGTCTTGCTTGATAAAATAACAAATACCTATTATTAAAATAATAAAGTGTCTTTAACCATCCTAAAATACTAATATTTTTTACAAATTTATTTTTTTTTTGCTAAGCACATAACTTTTTTTTATGAAAAGTTTTATGCAATGTAAGATTTTTAAAACATTTCTAAAATTGCTAATACATATTTTACGAAATGACAATACTGTCGACAATATCCTAACGAATCGTAGGCACCGTCGTTCTACTAAAAGTGGGAATGATAGGGGAAATTGTTGTCGTTCTCTTTTTAATTTGGGGTCATACCATATGTATCCTACTTTATTATATTAAAATTGGCTCCCAAGCTCTTGCCTTACCAATCCTGTATAGTACGAATCTTAGATTTTTCTGAGAACAAGAAAATTTGTCCCAAGACATTAAAGATAATTAAAAGCTTTTATGGAGAACGAGACCGAAGTTATAACAGGGAAAAAAATAAGCTGAAACTTTTCGTGTAATATACACACATTTGTGCCGGTAGGCTGAAACTAGGCCGGCGCGCTACCCTGCGCCTAGATAATACGTTCTAGGATTTAGCTTTGGACATTTAACTTTTCTTTACTTGGCCCTTTTGGGCTTTCGTGGTAAGTTAAAAATTTAACATGATCAGTTGAAACTTCAACAAAGTAAGTTAAAATATAGACTTTGTAAGTTATTTCACCTTTTTTTTTCCACTTGGTTTGTCTGTGCTTTCGTACATACCGCTTGCCAATTTAGTGAATTTCTTCTGCAGATAATTAGGTACTTATGAAAAAACCTATTTTATTTATTAGATATATTATTGTTATTTCAATTTTACATTCGACGCCAGTGTTGGTTGGCATCTTGTCTTTTTCGATAACTTATTTATAAATCCTTTGTGTATTCAACAAGCTACAACTAACAAAGACAATAAAAATATCTTCATCTAGGTTATACATTTGACTTTACATTTTAGATGCTGGTTTCCGTTTTTCATGTTGTAAAAATAGCAGGAGCAATAATAAATCTTATGCGGGGAGGAATTTATCGCTTCTTGTTTTTGGTTTAAACTGCAGGCGCCACGCCGCAGTGCTTAGTGCCTTGTCTCCTTTATATCAGTTATATATTATGGTTAGATTAATTTACAACTACACGTTAAAAAACAAACCTTTTTTTATCTTAACTCAATTTAAAAAAGGGTAGTTTTATTAAATAGGAACGCGTACACCTTTAAACATTTTGTGCCTTATTATCTATGCATTCATATCAGACAAATTAGTAATAAGGCCAACGGCCGACTGACGAACTTGTTAAATTGAACAACGAACCTAAAAATGGGTTGAATTAACTAAGAAAAAAAAAATTAAAACTTTTGGCAATAGAACAAAACGTAAAAGTTAACCATTGGTCAAAAAATAATTTAGTTGACCTAAGTGAGTAAGTATTTCTTGTGTTATTGACCCGGCCTAGGAAAGAGTTACCGCAAAATTAGCCTATTTTCTCACCCTTGCCAGAGACCTTAAAAAAAATCCCAAAAATATTCTGCATAAATCAAAATATTGGTAATTAAAGTTCAAGATAAGCATATTTTTTGGTTTTTTGAAAAATATTGAAAATCACTTCTAATTAGGGGTTGATATGATGACACAAAACTGAAATATATAAATATTATTAATAAGAATAAAAGCGATTCTAATTGTATTTTTTATATAAAATAAAATGTAACAAATAGAAAATAATTATTCTCATATTAATGGGGGCGTAATTTGGTTGAAAGTCCACCGTTAAATTCGCTAAGGAAGTTAAATCATCCCCTAAATATGAAAAAAAAATCAAAAATAACTTAAAACATTCAGGAAAAACTACTAATATATTCTTAATTATTATGAATTAAAATGTGTACTTCCCACCAGTATCTATAAGAAAACCATGCCTGTAACGAAGGGGTGAACTACCCCCGACCGTGATAACCTACGATAAAATCATAGCGATATCAAAAAACTGTCGAATATTTTATAATAGTTTTTACTTTTTTGATCAGAAAGATAACGCTTACTTGTTCTAATTATTTAAAAGTTTTCTTTAATAAAAATCAATCAATATAGGTGGTAAAGTCATCCCCGAAATATAAAAATATCAAAAATTATTTGAAAAATCTAGGAAAAATTACTAATTGTAAGATATTCTAAATGATTATAAATGCAAGGTGAACTATCCACGAACGTGATAGTATACAAAAATGTCACAGCCATATAAAAAAACTGTCGTCTATTTAATAATAATTCTTACTTTTTGGATCAGACAGATTACGCTTGCTTGTCTTAATTATTCAAAACTTTTTTTAAAAAATCAACCCTTATACCTGGTGAATATGAATATAATATATATATATATATATATATATATATATATATATATATATATATATATATATATATATATATATATATATATATATATATATATATATATATATATATATATATATATATATATATATATATATATATATATATATATTTTATATATATATATATATATATATATATATATATATATATATATATATATATATATATATATATATATATATATATATATATATATATATATATATATATATATATATATATATATATATATATATATATATATATATATATATATACAGGTGGCCCACCACATTGCCTCGGTTTTTCTACGAGAAATGAAAAGATTTGGGGAAAAAACTTTAGCACGGTCAAAATTTTGTGGGTCATGAGGAGCATTTTTAAAAAAAATTATTTTGAAAATGTACAGGGTGACCCAAAAGAAAGTACATATCAAAGTTATATTTTTTCTTATGGAACACCCCATTTTTTTTTCTATTTTTAGAAACTATAGACCAAATAAAGGTAAGTTATTGTTATTTTTCCCTATACTCAAAACTAATCGTTTCTGAGAAATTTAGAAAATTAAAAATACAGACCATAATTTAAAATTGTTTACACCCTGTAACATAAAACGAGCTGCTCGTAATTAAATGTATTGCTTAGCATAAGGTTTGTTAACCATCACAAAAAAAGTTTTACTTTAATATTATAAGAGTGTTGAAAATTTAAAGTTTGAAATTTTATTAAAAAACCTCCTTTTAATTATGGAAACCCCGTATTTATGGCCCTTTTTGACGCGGAACTAAATTACCTTTTTCCTATTAGGGTCCTATCCTATCTCTTCTGCTTTTTTTTCAAAAACGTTTTATATTTTACTTATCATTTATCTTAAAAAATCTTCTGTATGTAATTAAAAAACCTTTTTTTGGATCACGTAGATTCGCTAAAAGCTCAAGTTTAAATTTTTTTAAAAAAGTGTATCTCAAGTAAAATCGGCAAAAAATAACAAAAATTTAAATTTTTCTAAAATATTAAAGCATTTTTAAAAATGAGGATCGAAATATAGTAGAAGGCACACAACCAATTTGAGACGAAATAGGTAAATTGCTTTTTTTCTTACCAAATGTATCAGACTTTGGTAAATAAAACTATCGTTTAAATTCCACCCCACATTAACGACCATTTGCTGGTGATCAAGGGGTTTCCCAAAAATATTAGGTTTCGTCATTAGTAGTAAAGTTATTCTGGTAAATAATCCCTGTTATAAAAAAATTAGGGTTTAATGCTGCTAAAAACTGGTTTCAATATTTGTCAACAATTAGGACAGGTGCCTCTATATATTTCGATCCTCATTTTTAAAATGCTTTAATATTTTGGAAAGACATTAAATTGGGTTATTACTTTCCTGCTTTTACTTGCGAATACATCTTATTTTTAAAAAAATTTTAAACTTGTGCTTTTAGGATCACGTGATCCTAATAAAAATTTTTAAACATAAGGTTTCCATTTTAAGATAAATAATAAGTCAAATATTAAAAGCCTTTGATAAAAAGTGAAGAAAGTATAGGAAACCCCTAATATGGTTTTAAAGGGAATTTAGGTTCCGCGTCGAAATTACCACTAACTACAGGGTGTCCCATTTAACTTAAGAAAATTATTTATAAAATGTGTAAAACTTTAGGCAATTTTTTAAATTTATAATATTAAATAAAACTTTTATGTGATATTAACTGAAATTCTTGTAAAACAAAATATATATATATATATATATATATATATATATATATTTTATATATATATATATATATATATATATATATATATATATATATATATATATATATATATATATATATATATATATATACATATATATAGTATCTATGATTTTTTACCAATAATTTAACATAATATGCCTAATATTTTTTGGATTTTTGAAGGTCTTTGGCAAGGATGAGAAAATAAGCTTAAAATTTGCAATTTTTGCGGTCACTCTTTTACACCGGTATATTACATAAATTATTTTATTTATTGTAATTATTAAAAAACGTGGTTATTTTTGCTGCTTTACTATAATTTTATAAATTAAAAAAAGGGAATAGAAAAAAAAATCAGGTAATAAATATCCCGGTGTATCATTTTAATTCTATTTTTTTTTTATTTTTCTCAATAAAATTAAAACAAGCACCTTTACTTAAATATATCTTGAAAAAAGCGATTTTTTACATTTTTGGACACTTTCAGTTTAATAAACCAAAATATGTCAAATAAGAAAAAGGACAAAGTAGCTGAAGATTTAAATAGATTTTAAGGGTAGGTATATATCTTATAATATTCTAATATATTTGCATGTACCTCATACATTCCTTCTATCAATGTTTTATTTGGGGCGTATGGCATAAACTGTTATCATCATGTTATTTTGTTTCGTTGAAACCAAACCTTTATTTAAAGTTCTCTCTTCTGAAACAATTAAATTACGACGAAACAGTCGTTTAAAAATTTAAAAAAGGGGAAAAATTTTTGAAAATTTGAAGTTTACTAATATCGATGAACAACTCTCTAAAATATTTTCAAGATGCGGGCATATTGTACCGAAGTCGATGCTAACTTTCTTAAATGGAACCCCCTATATATTATTTTTTTTTGTTCTTGAAAATTTGGATTTTTCTAGAATAATTTCGACATATCTTAAATTTTATGTCAAAATGACCTTTCCCCCCAAAATAAGGAAAAATTTTTTCATATACCCCATAATCTATTTTTAATGGGTTAAATTCCGGAAAAAAATTTTGTATATTGAGGGGATATTTTGGTTCATTAATCGACTAAAAACTAGAAAATTTAAGAATAAAAATTAACTGTAAAAAACGAAAAAAGTCAATCCAAATAAAAAAGGTTTTTTATTTTTATCATTTAGCTTTAAAAATTAAAAACTTTGTATTAATGGTTTTTCCCGAAAATGTATAGTTTTCAAAATAATTGACAATTTTGATTTTGTATTGAAAAAGCCTTATATTTTAATTTGTTATTAGTGGGCTATGATGGCGGACGGGCGTCTTCCAAATGTGACGTTTCTAGTAGCCCGGGCCCCAAACTTTAAAACCCTGACCCGGGATTTGCAAAATTTTATATAAATAAATTTTTTAGTTAAGCAAATGTTTGCTATATTTTTTAAAAAGAAAAAAATTTTGATTATATCAACCACTAAAACAAATGTTAGTAGAATGTTTTCTAGTGCTTGTAATTTTTAAAAAAAAGTTGGTAATGTTTACTTTTTAAATTTTATACAATCATACTTTTTTTAAATTTATTATTTAATTAAAAACAAAAATAGAAAAATATTTTTAGATATTCTGATGATGGTTTAACTAAAAAAAAACCGAAACGTCAATTAAAAATTGATTTTTATTTAAAAAATGACCAAAAAACCCAAAAGCAAGTAAAGTTTAATTCTTCTTTATAATTTTCTATACATAAAATTGTCCATTAGAAAAAATGAAGAATTTTTGGTTCAGGATCAAACATGCATAAGTTTTCTCTGTCTATTCTATATATTTAAAATTTGTCCTCCATTATAAAATGTACAAGCCTGTTAAGGTATTCCAAAAGCGTCTTTCAAATTTGGTCATTTTGTCCTTCAGTCTGCTATCTTCAAGCTGTTTTAAAGTTTCGTTATTTCGCATGTTTGCTGCACATTGACATTACAAAATATTTGTCGTTCCTTGAAATTCGTCGTATTTGATAAAATTTTCGTTCTGTTTCATAATTTTAAAAACGTATTTTTACATTTAATATTTCATAGATATACATTGCTTTTATTCTGTGACAGAGTGACAATTAATTGTGTGTAATTTATTAGCGGAAAGTATTAATAATTGTCGTTCTTCCACATTAATAAAAATGAAGTGGTTTGTCTGTAATACTTCTTTATAGAAATCACTCCGTTTTCGAAAAAAGAAGATACGTTTTAAAAAAATTAAGTTCCTCAGAAAATAAAAAAATTTAAATACGAGATTTGAATTTGAAATTTAAATGTCGAATGATAGTGGTTATAATCTCTTGTTCCAGAACATTTATATATCAATAATCACGGGAAAAAATTCCAATAAGAGCAAGTTGAAAGTAAATAATCATATTTTATTATATTTTTCGTAATAATAAAAAAAATAGAAATAATAATAGAAACGACGAATTTCGTTTGAACGACAAATTTTTGTAGGGTCAATTGGAAACTATGCGAAATAGCGAAACATTGATAGCTATGAAGACAACAGACTAAAGGGGGACAAAATCCCCAAAACTGTAAAGACCTCGGAAGTGTTTCCAAAAAAACGATTCGGGGGGGCCCAAATGAGGAATAGGGGGTCCCAGAAACCAAAATAAGACAAAAACACTCTTTGTTAAATCATGTATTTTATTTAATAAAGCCGTAAAAAAATTAACAATTTTTATCAAACGAAACAAAAAACTAAATATTAAAATTTTTAAAAAGTCCTAAAATAAAAGAAAAAAATAAATATTAAATTTAATGGGGACCACGCCTGTTTTTTTGAAACTAGTCTTTCAAATCTAGGCTTTTATTTGAGAAACACAATTATATCTTTTCAAGTCGAGACGATTTCTCACTTTGTTTAATGGCAGTCATAGACGAAAACTTAACTCACATAAATATGATGTTACAAAGGGAAACCCAAACATTTTACACTTCTTTCCCCAACGAGGGTATTGCATTTTTTTGGTCCAAAATTCGTCCGGGTTCTGGGAAAAATTGCAGCTTAAACATTCCATCACTTGATTTTTTCAATAAGTTTTTTTTTCGCGTTTTTTGGGTATTTCCATTTAAAGGAATCGGCAAAAAACGGTTTCCCATATCCATCTGCAACTGTCGTAACTGTTTTAAATTTCTTGGGGGAAATAACCCGAGCTTGTTTAATTGGAAAGTAACTTCCCTAAAAATTTGGGTTCAAAATTTGAAATTTAACATACATTTTCTATAATTTCCTAATACTTGAATTAATGAGCTGTTTTTTGCCATAAAGCGATATAAATCGATTTTTCTAAACCCCCTTAATTTTATCTGTGGCTGTAATTATATTAATGTCGCGACCTTGCAAATTACTGTTCAAAATATTTAATTGTTCGAAAATATAGCGGAACCAGTTTAAAAAGCCAAATAGGATCGAAAAATTGATTTTCATATGGGGACTTCTCATCTTTAAATACTTTAAAAAAGCTCGCTCTTAAGTGAAATCCCTTTTTAAGACTTGCCCTTGAAACCACCTTACTTCGGAAAAAGAAGATTTTGAAATATATCCCCATGTCTTCGCAGATTTTTCGAAATACGGGTCTGTAAAGTTTTTCCTTTAAGGAATTTACAACTTTAATGAGGGTTTTTCTAACACAGTCCTTTTTGGGGGAAAAGTTTTTGACCCAACTTTGTTTAAAAAAACAATGTCTCCATGTGGCATTGGCTTTTTTTTGAATTAACCAAAAAGATTGAGGGCCCTGTTATTTTAGGCCACCCTTTATATAGCAATACATTTTCCTCAGTCAATAACATATTTACTTGTGCGTTTCACAAAATTTAAAAAACATTTTCCAGGGGTTTTGGTTCCAATGGGGAAAAAATAAAATATCTTCTTGAACCCATTATTTGTATTTTCTTTAAACGTAATAAATTGGGCACAGTTAGAATATCCGTTGGTTCGTCCATTTGAAGAGAAAGACGCATTTATTAAGATTTTCCACAACCCTTGAATATCTTCTGCCATATCACTAATTCTTCTTTGGAAGTATTATTTGACAGAGGTATTTTTTTAACTTTGACCCCTTTTCCCCTCATTACATACCATTTCAACAGCTGCTGGCAAAAACAGGGGTTTTCAGCAATTTGTGCGGACAAAATACTACTACGAATAGATGGTTCATTTAAATGGGGGGTTTTGAATCAGTTCGAAGATATCAATCTTCCAAATGCGAATAAAATTAAGCTAACCCCCGCCCCAGCGAAAAAAAGTGCAACATTGCCAATGTTGTCGCTTGTATTTACCTTATTCAAAAAAAAGTAGCAAAACGGGCGGCTAAACGGATTGTGTTTTTACTAGTCGCGTTTCATCACGCCAATAGAGGGGTGTCGGCAACACTGTTTAACTTTCGTTCAAGGATACGGATCTTTTTCGATGGACATCGGCTCGCGTTAGCCAAAAAATCCCTTAAGTATCAAAAAAATAGCATTGAATGGTTCATCTTAGATAGTATTATCTTTGGTGATTAATAGTTTGGAAAAGCGATAAGCAACTTTATAACTTGCTAATAAAGCTTTTTCGTTAGTAGTGGTTGCCAATTGAAAAGTATCTTTTTGTGAAGGACGTTCAGCTTTCTTCAAAGAATTCTACGGTTTGTCTTTTATCTGGATGTTTGCTATTTAAATGTCGAAGTAACTTTGATTCAATGCTTTCGTTTGAAATATCACAAATAACACATTGTGGTTTATTGGGAAAAAATGGTAAAACCATATTTAAGATAATCTCCCGTAAAATCTGTTTTCTTTTTATTACGCCCTTTCAGACGTAGATGGTTCTGCACTTCTTTTTAAAAACTTACCAAATTTTTAATTTATTTGCGTAAATACGTAAACGGGAATACGATCGCAAAATATTTACTCATTACTTAATACCGCTGCATTCGCCACAACGCGCTGTTTAACTGAGGTCTCATTGCACATCCCGCTTTATAAAGCCGAAACGAGGCTACGAGAACGTTCCAGAGCCAAATTTCCAGCGAAGTAAGGAGTAGAGTCTTCGCGAATATCTGAAAGTATTGCGATGTAGACACAAACAAAGATTCCAGTGTACAATGTGCAGTCGACTTTTTTTTATTTATTTTTTTGTAAATCTAGTCTGGCAGAAGTACTACTAGTTTACTAGTGGAAAGTTTTCAATTATTAAAATAATTGTTGAATTTTTTAAATGTATTTATTTTAAACTTAAACAGTAAAGTAACCAAAATTTGAGAAACATCAGTTGTAAATTAGCACCCCTATTTTTGTCGCTATTTTGGTTTGGGTGATGGGGGGTCGTGAAAATTTTTTAAAAAAAAGGGGTCGCGCTTTAGATAAGTTTGGGAAACACTGCTCTAGGACAACCTGACCTTAACAGGCTTGTACGCGTCATATAATGGAGGCACGAAATTTTAAATATATATAGTAGAAGAAGAAAACTTATGCAGGGTTTGATCCTGAACCAAAATCTCATACAATGTTTTGTATTGGAAAATTTTTATGTATAGAATAATTATAAATAAGAAAATTTTTTATGCAATGGGATTAATATTAAATTATATAAAGAGTCATGTTAGTGGTGATAGAAAATACTTACAGAAAACATTTACTACAGAGTAAAATGATTTAATTTAAGACTCACTATTATTGATGTGAATCGAGCACGTATAGAATAAAACTTGTAAGCCCGATATTTCCGGCCGTTTTTAGACACGCGTACCAAAATGTTTTTAAAGTTTACATAAAAAGAAACAAATTAAAATAAAAATCCTGAATGATGGAAAAATTTTACCCCTCAATCACACCGTTTAAGTAGGTAAGCCGGGCCCTTTCGGCTAGATAAAATTTTTAAGCTATTTTTTTTACGTTAAATTACAAAATTTCCTATTGAATACACCATTTTTTATCGAAATCCGCGATGACGGGGAAACATTTTTGCTTTTTTTTTTTAATAATTATTATTTTTTTTAATATTTTCGGCCAACTAAATCGAAGCTTACCGAATGCATTGTGTTCCTATAACTAAAAGCTATTAATTTATATAAAAAATTTACAAATCCGCGATCACGGGACTTTTAAGATTGCCGGCTCCAGGATAGGTCCGAATGTCTTTTTTTTTTGCCGCGTCCCGCCGTCATGGCCCACTAATAACAAAATTAAAAAGCCGTGTAAAAGTGCTATTTTACAATACAAAATGTTAAATTGTCAATTATTTTGAAAACTATAAATTTTCGGAATAGACTACTCAATACAAAATTACCTTATTTTTTAATGCTAAATACGATAAAAATATAAAAGTAGGGGGTTTCCAGTTGAAAAAATTGACTGTTTACGTTTTTAATTAGGTAATTTTGGTTTTTAATTTTTAGTCACCCTGTATTAATTTACACCCAAAATATCCACTCAATATACAAAATTAGGCCTCTTTTCACAAGGAATTTAACTCAAATGAAATAATAGAGTATGCCGTATAGAAAAAATTTCTCCTTATTTTGGGGTCTGCAAACGTCATTTTCGACATAAAATTCAAGATATGTCGAAAACGGTTAGACTTAGGTATAGCATATTATACACGAAATATATCTAGAATTTTCTGAGAAATCCAAAAATTCGATAATATATAGAGTGTTCCATTAAAAATAAGGAAGTTAGCATCAACTTTCGGTACACCATCTTGAAAATATTTTAGACGAGTTGCTCTCATTGATATTAGTAAACCACCAAATTTTCAAAATTTTCCCTTGTTAAGTTTATGCGAAATCGACCGCGTCGGTTCGTCGTGGCACAAATAGGCAGAGTAAAATAAATAGGTTCTTTAAAGTTTCGAAAACCTTGTCAGATTTATTTGGGTACTGTGTATTCACCTACACTTAATTTTTTAGTTTGACCTTAGACCCAAAAGGCCCAAAACGGGTGTCTTCCTATATGTATATGTATACTTACTATTTATCTGTTTGCGCTATACTACGCAAAACTAAATAGTTTAAACTAAACTTGATAGTTTTGATTAATTTTAACTTTTTACAATATCGATACGTCAAATTTATTAAAACAATTTTATTGTTTTCATAGCTTTCTTGATACTAATATGATTTTTTTTTTAATTTATTTATATTTTAAGCTTAAATATCTCAAAAATGGTTCATCCAAATATCATCAATGTATATATATATATTTGAAATCAGAAAAAAAAAGATCTTTCGTTGTAGCACATAATATACAGGGTGTTTCATTTAAAAAAGTTGAAGTTGCCTATATTTTTCCATTTTTTTATTGCGATATTTTTTACTGAAAATTTCAAAAGATAATATGGACAAAATCCTACAATTTTTATATAAAACATTTTTTTCTGTCTTTAAAAATAAAGGCTCCAGAAGCCACGTAAATATAATCAAAGACCCCGTACATTAAACAAAATGCTTAAATAAATAATTGTTGTATACATTTTTCGCGTTTGTTTACATTAACTTTATAACTTACAATTAGACAATATTACTGTAATTTTTCATTTTTTTGTCAAAGTTATTTAATTATTATAAACAAAGAATTAAACATTTTTAAACTTTAATAGCATTATTTTTGTTAAGTATGTATATGAAGGGCTTCACGAAGCGAAAAATTTAAAATTAAAAATTACACAGGCACACAAAAAAAAGTTCTAAACCAGATATGCGAAGTACCTTCCGGTATGTTTTTCGGTGAGCTAAAAACGAATCCGAAGTCAGAATTTACCCATCACCCTTAGATTTTGGCCCAGCAACCCTCCAGAAAAGATGTAACAAATATCTGACAATACATTTTTTGACATGTTAAAAACGAATATGAAGATAGAATTTACCCATCACCCTTAAATTTTGCCCCAACACCCCCCCGAAGGGTCAAAATTTTATTCATTTGAAAAATATATAACAAAAAATCTAAAAAAGTTTTTTGATGTTGTAAAAATAAAAATGAAGTTGAATTTACCCAAAACCCCTTTTAAATTTTAAACCCTTTTTAAAACCCTTTTTTACATCACCCAGAAACCCCCCTTTAGGTCAAAAATTTTATTTTTTAAAAGAATTAAAATAAATAGGGACAATACTTTTTTTGGTGTGCTAAAAATTCATAAAGTCAGAATTTACCCATCACCCTTTTACATTATGCCCCGGGAAACCCCCCCAGCACCCCACCCCAAAGGGTCAAAATTTTATTCTTTTGGGGACAAGATATAAAAATATTTACAATACGTTTTTGGCGTGCTAAAAACGAATACGAAGGAATTTACCAATCGCCTTAGATTTTGCCCCAGAATACCCGGGCCCCCCCTTTCAAAGGGACAAACTTATTCATTTGGAAAAGATATAATAAAATTGACAATGGGTTTTTGGGCGTTTAAAACAATATAAAGTTAGAATTTTTAATCACCCAGATTTTGCCCCAGCAACCCCCCAGCCCCAAAACCCAAGGGTCAAAATTTTATTTTTTTTGGGAAAAAGATATACGAAATATCTGAAACATTTTTTGGGGTTAAAAACGAATATGAATTTGGGACTTTCCCCAAAACCCCTTTAAAATTTTAAACCCCTAGCAATCCCCAGCAACCCCCAGAATCACCCAGAACCATCCAAAGGGCTAAAATTTTATTTTATTTAAAGAATTAAAATAAATATCTAACGTTTTCAAACACCAAACAACGTATTGCCCGATATTTATTACAACTATTCTAAGTGAATAAAGTTTTCCCCATTAAGGAGGGGAGTTGCTGGGGTTGGGGCGGAGCAAAATGTAGGGGTATGGGTGAAATTCTGACTTATGTTAATTTTTAGCACCCCAAAAGACGTATTGTCGGATTTTTTTTAATCCTTCTAAAAAAATTAAAAATTTTTTGGGCCCTTAGGGTGGTTTCTGGGAAGATGCTAGGGGTTGCTAGGGTTAAAATTTATATTAGGGGTAATTCTAACTTCATATTCGTTTTTAACAATCAAAAACGATTGTCAGATTTTTTGTTTAATTACCCAAATGAATAAAACCTTCGGGGTGCGGGGAAAAAATCTAAGGGGATGGGAAAACCCTATCATCATATTCGTTTTTCCCACGCCAAAAATGTATTCTCAGATATTTATTATATCCTGGGGTTGCTGGCAAAATCTAAGGGGTGATGGGTAAATTCTGACTTCGAATTCGTTTTTAGCGCACCGACTGACAAACATACCGGAAGGTACTTCACATATCTGGCTCAGAATTTTTTTTGTGTGTGTGTCTGTGCTATTTAAGTATTTTTTAAGGTAATGAAGACAAAAGTTCGAAACAATTTTATTAATTGAATTTTTAACTTGTTGAAAAACTTACTTTAAGAAAAATTTTTTAACGGAATAAATTTTTAAGTGTTCAAATAAACCATTTTTTTTTTTTAATTTCTAATTAATTTTTAAATACCTTAAAAAATATATTTAGTGTTACGTATTTAGTTTTGACCCCGAGCGCGCAACCAAAAAATCTCGCACGGAGGCCCATTTTTAGCGTTAAATTAAAATTATAAATAATGGTGATGGAACTCCGAAAGTTAAGAGTTTTTTATCGGAAATTTCCTTCTCTTCAAGGATCTTTTTTGCAATTTCCTATTATGGTTTTTGAGTAATCATCAAAAATCATAAGGGCTTCTTTTTTTTTGTTTTTTTGTCAATAACAATTGCAATTTTTAGTGGCAAAAAAATCCCCAAATCGCCTTTCTCAGATTTGCATTGCGCGCCGAATAAGCTTCGCTTCTATTTTTCGAAGCCTTCTAACTATTTTTTGCAGGAAACACACCTCTCGACTAGACTAATTTGACTGGTTTTTTGAGTCGTCACAATGGTCGGTGTACGAAACAAAAAGCTTAAAATTGATTAAATAATTCAGTGTACAAAACGAGTATATTTCAGGTAAATTTTTGAAGTGTACGAAACGCGAGTGTACGAAACAAGAATTATTCGCTTAGAAAATCAATGTCTTAAACCCTTAACAGAATGAAACCAGGTGATAAAGTAAGTAAGGCTATGAAATCTAATAATTAAAATACGGGTCCGTATAAAAAATTGATTTGGAATTTTTCCTTGTTTTCTTTTCGTTGTGTTTAATAAGATGTGTACCAAGCAGTGTTACTTGCATTGACCAATTAGGAAGAGTAAAGAAAATTGGTTTTATAGGATGCCAAATCATTTTAATTTTTATATTATTTTTTTTTAATTTAAATTAAATATAAAATAACTTTTCATACATTTAGACGGCAACAGCAAAAAAGGTATTATCTTACAGTTTTAGAAGTTGGCTACATATTAAAATATTTCGTTCTTTTTTGCTGCAAGTAGGCTGTTTTAGTATCAGTGTACATATAATCAGTTACATAAACGTATATTTTAAAAAATTGAAAAGTCGTTTAAAAAAAATAAGATAAAAGACTAGGTTTATAAAAGCCATGTCACACACACAATATAGTATATTTACATTTTTATCAAACACCTATTTATTTACAATGTTCGTATAATACAAAGGAGCAGATAATTTGCATAGAAAAGAAATTTGAATCTGGCAAATATGTTAGTGAAATTAGTCTACATAGTGCTAAGCAAAGTCATAAAAATTTAAGCCGAAATGTTATTAAATTTCCGCATCTGATATCTGGATTTCTGTCTTTAATACAAACTTCGACAATACACAGATACCTCAAAAAATTTAAGGCATTTATGCAAAACCTTTGAATTAAGACTCAACAGCCTCTTAATTAATATCATTCACGTCTTCGTCGTCAGAACAGTATTAAGTTAATCTGTCAGTCCACCAATGTCTTATTATGTTATGGTATAGTTTGTCTCAAAGTATACCGTGTTAGCTTTTTTATGGATTATACCTGCCGTCAACAATAAAACTGCGGATCAGTAGGTATTAAAGGACAGAACATTAGGGACGGAGTCTAATAATATAAAGATCCTCAATTTTTATAATGTGCTGTACTAAATTTTGCCAGCTCTCAACTGGTATGTTAGTAATTACATTTTTTATCAAATTTATAACACTGGGACCAAAGTAGGTGTAACATTTTCTGCTTTTGATCTTTGATTTTAGTTGGTTCTTCAAATGTTTTTGGGGGGTTAAAAACATACAGTGATACGGAGGAAGACGAAAGACAGTATCCCCAGCCTGTTCAGCCAAATTATCACCTACATATTTTTTTTCAATTGCGTATGAATTTAAGATTTCCCAAAAGTTGCGCTTTTTAAAACTGAATTCAAAGTAAATATTATTTTTTAACAAATTTTCCCCGTTTTTAGTTTGAACCGAAGAAGCTTGTGCTTTGTAAGCAGACGGATGTGGTAGCGGTTATCCATGACAATAACACTGTTGTTGGGAATTTTTTTTTAAAAGATAATTTTGAACCAGTTTCAAAAAGTTCTGCACTTGTATCCTCATGATAATCCATGAATCCTTATATTCTTGCAGATAACAGCAGGCAGTTTGGGAGAAATCCGTCTTCTGAACAAGGGTGTATTATGGTAATGCGTTTTCCTTATTTGAAGGTGCTTTCGTCTGACAGTTTTGACTGGAATCAACCCATCCTTGAGATACTGTGTTGTGTGTATCGAACCATGTTTTATCAGTAATATGGATCTGTTTTCAAATATCTTTCAATTTCTTGAAAGAAATTTAAAATTTTCAAGTGCGTAATCTGTGCGATTCCATTACTACTTGTTTTTTGGGTCTTTTTTGCGGTATTTAAATCCCATTTTACAAACAAATCTATGGAGGGTCCGGCTAATATTTATATTAATTTCGTTTTCGTCTTTTTTTTTTTTCAGTTTATCCAAGGTATAAACAAACTTCGCTTTCATAAATACAATATATTTTTTTTTTATTAGGTCCTGATCACTATTGTCTATCGTGAGATTAAAAATCACTAAGTTTTTTTCTTTTGACAATTCTTCACTAATAATATCCCTTGTCGATGATATTGGAGCTTTTGTAAGTAGATTGGTTTCTTTTAAACCCTTTGTTTAATTAGCCCCCAAAAATATTAAGTTTCATAAACATTTTCCTATTTAACTTTTTTAATGGTCTTTGTACAACCTAAAATATAATAATTTTTTCCCTTTCCCGAGTCCCCAAACCCCTCTATATGGCTTAAATATAGACCGACTTTTTTAGGTTATCTTGCAAATAGAGATAACTTGATTTCTGTTTTAATTTATTTGTTTGACTTATTTTAAAATATATTTTATAAAAAATATTTTCTACAAAAAAGCATTCTAATTTAAATGCTAAAAATAATTTTATAGATTTTGAGATAATTTAGAATTTTGAAAATGATAAAAAATTTTCCCGTTAACCTAAAATTTAATAGTACTTTGTAATTTTTAAAAATCAATCAATAAAATTGTTTAATAAAGTAAGTCTAATAACGATGTACATGTGTTTTTTTAATTGAGTGCCTATACTTAAGGTTTAAATTATTAACATATGTCCTAAACTCCTTAATTTGAGCTACCTAATTAAACTTTTTTAAAAAAAAATTACTTTATCATAATTTTTTTTTTGTAATTTTCTTATTACTCTTAGATATTTTTATACAATTTTGGGGACTACCTTTAATAATTAAGAAGTATTTCATAACTTTAAAGATTTTTCATTTACCAGTGACGTCCATAAAGGGGGTTTAAACTAAAATTTAAAAATGGTACGCCACCGATTTTTTTTAAAAAACCAAAAATTTTTTTGAAATTCTCATTTTGGGAAAGGGAAATTTGGTTTATAGACTTCTTTGTACGCGACGCACCGATTTATATTAAAAAAAAACACCAATAAAAATTTTATTTCAGTTTTTATTAATATTTCTTTAATATTTTGTTAGGTACTTTTGGGAGGTACCAGCATGCATGGAAACACTTTTTGGGACAAAATTTAATTTTCTATTTTTTCCAGTGACGTTCACATTAGGGGTGATATTAGATATGTTTCATTTTTAAAATAAATTTAAAAACTAGTATCGTTTTTTATCAACATTTAATACTGCTTCTGAACGCATGGAATGAAAATATTTTGTTCAAAAGTGTTGCATGGTAAATGCTCCATCCCAAAAACTTAAAAGTTTCAAACAATATCCCCTTTAATTTTTTACCCAAAATGTTAAAGGGAATCATTCCATTATACGAAAATTAGATTAAAGAAGGGCGTCGCACTTATTAAAATATCAAACCCTTTTGATGTCTTAGGCAAATTAAAAAAATCTTTCGTCATGCTTTTAAATGGTGGTAAAAAAAAACATGAAATACCAAAAATAAAAGAAAATGAAAATTTTTTTCTTCTTTAAACCGTAGCCTTTAAAAAATGAGGTTTTGACAATGTATAGGTTCCTTTATTACCTACACCCATTAATATTTTATCCCAATGCTAAAAATAAAAGGGTTAAAGGATCTTAAGAGCCCGGGTTTTGTTAGAAATTTATGGTCCTCATGATTTTTAATCTAATTTTTTTTTCCTTTTTCTTATAAAATTTTTTTTTTCCTAAAATTTTTAAAATAACATTTTTTTTTTTATTTTAAACTTTTTTTTTGAAATTAATACAAAAAGAAAACACTTGGCTCCAACTGAAATTTTATTTAAAAGTGATTAATTATTTTCCAAGTAAACATTACTATATTAGCTCATTGTTTTTTTAAATATATCGCTCTAAAACTCAGCAAACGAAAAGCGACTTGATTGATTTATTGCGAGATAGGACACTAAAACAGAAAGTTATGATAATTAATATCATAGTTGATGTTTGTAATGTATTATACTGTTTACCTGTTATTCCGTACTATTATTAACCAGTTTTAAATCGAGAGTCGATTAAAAATCAATTAATGTCAAAGATACTTTTTGCAGCTTGATAAATGAATGTCGATGTAACTAATTGTGCGTAAAAAGACAAAGGAAATGTATGTTAAAGTAATTTAGCTTAGTAACAACTGCTTCCCAAATTTGAACAGCAAAAAAAAATACAAATGGACAAGCGATTAAGTCACATTATTAGGGTTAAAAACTGATATTTTTTAAATAACACAAAAAGGGGGAGAACATTTAAAACAAAACTAATTTTTGTATTTTAGAGAAAAAATATAACAAAAAAGATTTTTCTACGAGGGTAAAATGGTCCTTACCTTATTTTCTGTGTGGAAAGACATTAACCCGGGCCCCCTAGTGCGGAACAGTTCCCACACTAGTGCGAAAAAATTGAAAAAGGGTTAATGAGGCGTTGAAAACCAGACCGAACCCAAATTATAAATTTAAAATGGAAATTGGGTTTAAAAAAGGTGGGGTTTTTTTTTAGGTAAAGTTTTCAAATTAAAAAATGCATATTAATGCACCATTTGGGATTTGTGGGTTATTGTTCTGACTCCCTTTAAAATAATGAGTAATGTTAAATTGTATTGCTAATTACAACTACTTTGTTATAATGATGATTTTTTATTGACTTTCAAAATAATTTTATGCCGTTTAATCTTAAAAAATAGGAACACAAAATTTAAAGCAAGATCTTCAATATTCTGCTAAAAAAATATTTTTGGAAAAAATACCAAAGAAATCTGCCCGGATATGAACAAGAATATTTGTTTTTAAAACGATTGGTGTTCCAAAAAACGTTAATACATTGGAAAAAAAAGGGTTTCTAACATATTTGCCGAATTTTTCAAAGAAGTTGAAACCGTCTACAATATGGGGAATTTCATGCTGTGATGATAAAATTAAAGCAAAATGTGGACATCAGCAATTTTAGGGTAATTGCCTTTATTAAGCAAAAAATACGGGCTTTAATTTTTTAAAAAAAAACTAAAACGGACCAAAAAAAGATATCACAAATTTTTTTCCAAGCCCCGGGTAACATATATTTGTTTCATAAATTAAGTCTATTTTGACATTGCTGGAGTTTGCGTCGCCAACAAATTTAACTTTAAATGACGTTGAATATAAAGAAGATATCTTAGTGAAATAGAGAAAAAAACATGTAACGCATATCTGTTGTTTTTGGTCAAAAATTTTTTTTACTAATACAGAAATTATATAGAATTGGGGTCCATCAAACACTAGCCATCGAAGATTTTTTATAAATTATCAAAATAGTAAATGTACAATGTACAGTGCAGTGCGTAGGGATGAACAAATGGAAAAATTCCCCCTGACATGTTTGCATCCTTGCTTGAAAATTAAAGAGTTTTAGGAGGGCCTCCGCAACCCATTGGCTAATTGGCTATCTGGGACAGATATTAAAACTAAAAGGCACGGATGATGCAAATCTTCTTCGGTTGCAGAAAAAAATTATATAAATGAAATAAAATACATAAAATGGAAATTGCTAACAAAATTTTAAAAAAATAATGTTTCAAAAAAAAAACATATTTTTGTGTCATCACTGTTAGTTCGCTCGTAGAAAATATAGTTACAAACACTTGTACAAAAATTGTGGAAATTTTTCCGCACTTGTTAGGAAATAGCTATTTCATTTGAATAAAACATTTTTTCTCAAGGCCAATTGCAAGAAAGTGTAGAAAATTATTTTCTAAGCAGAAAAAGTCATATCACAAATATTGTATTTTTTCTGACAATTACACAACGACAGGATATATTCTTCTTTTCGATATATCATGTGACAAGTGTTCGAGAATAGAGAAAAAAAATATTCACAAAACCAAAACGTTTTTGTTTTTAATAAATAAAGCAAAATAAATATGTTATGCGTGATGCAGCGCTATCTTCATTTTCTACTTGATCTTTTTCAGTTAATTAACGTTGAAAAACGGTGTTACAAAAAGTCTTTCACCTTTAGTGAGTTTGTTTTATGAAGGATTTGGGGTCAAGATAGGTTTTAGTAAAGCACCTGTAAAAGAGAAGCCACAATTTTTTTCTATGAGTGTAAAGCAATTGAAACTTTGCGTAAGCAATTAACACTTATATCGCATTCGCGTGCGAAAAGAGGTATTTTCCGCACGCAGCAAAAGTATTTCTTTCCATACACAGTAAAGAGTAAAACTACCCAAAAATTCATATAGGTAATCAATACTTATATTGGATAGCAACTTTAGACACTTTTATGCAACATGAGAAACTGTAAAATATCACTTTATTTCTCTACCAATAGTCAGACTATAATAAAGCATCGAAAAAGGTCTTACTAATAATGAGGTAGATGAATTATTGAGATGCTGTTTTTACCTGATTCATAAAGGTCTAGATAGAATTGTATTGCGCATAAAGAAAAATGCATTTAAAAGTGCATCTTAAAGAATTAAAAATGAATTGTAGAAGATTTCCAAATATAAAATGTATAACTCTTAAAATATTGACGAAAATAAGTTGATTTTGCAAGTCGAGAATTTTTGGGGTTGCTGAATACGAATATGACATTTACAGTAATCTTAGAGGGTACCTGAGATCACTGTGGAATGTTACTGTGATATGTCTTATGGTTTATGTAAAATAAGTAACTCTATATAAAAATGTATAACTCTAAATATTGGACGGTGGCTTGTTAGATTTTGTGTCGAGAATTTTGGGGTTGCTGAATACGAATATGACATTTACAGTAATCTTAGAGGTACTCGGAGATCACTGTGAATGCTACCGTGATATGTCTTATGGTTTATAAACAAGTAACTTGTTTAATGAAATAACTTCTAGTTTAATTTCGCATTATTAAAGCGACCAACATTTAATTAGCAAGCGAGTAATATGGTCAGTGGCGCTACTGCCACTGTCAAACCAGTGTTGCAGATATCCATATCGGGAAAACAATTGTATAGTCCGTCTCAAAGTATACTGTTAGCTCTTGCCTTCATTTATGGATTATACCTGAGCCGACAGCAATAAACTGCGATCGGTAGGTATTAATGGACAGAACATTAGGGACGGACTTTAATATAAAGATTTAATTTATTATTTATTTAGGCATAATTCAAAATTACATTGAAGAAATTAAATATATGCAAAGTTTTATCAAATTTATAACTGCATTATCTATACTTTACCTGCTTTTTAATCGAAACATTCAAATCTAATCGTTTACTATCAGAGTCATTATTGAGATTCATTACAATATGATTTATAAGAGTTTGGGATAGAAATGTACGAGTTCCACTTCTATAATGAGCTGTAGTGAATTTTTCCAGCCTTCAACTGATATGTTAGTAATTATATTTTTTATTAAATTTATAATTACCGTGACTTAAAGGGTAAAACATTTCCTGCTCTGATCTTTGCTTTATTTGGTTCCACAAATGCTCTGGTGGCTAAACACAGTGATACGGAGTAGCCGCAGACAGCAGCCGCCCAGTTTCGTTCAGCCAAATTATTACATACATATTGTTTTTTGACTGTATATGAATTTAGGACTTCAAAAGATGCGTTTTTTTGCAACTCAAAATAAAGTACAACAAATATTCCTGATTTGTTGAACTTGATGAAGCTGGTGCTTTGTGTGAGCAGATGGCTGTAGCTTGCGTTATCCATGACAATAACACTGTTGCTTGGAATATTTTTTGGTGCAGATAATTTCGGAAACCAGTTTTCAAAAAGTTCTGGTACTTGGTATCCTTATGATAATCTAAGCTAGAATCCGCAGATTTTTTTGCGACAAACAGCAAGCAGTTTGGGACAAATCCGTCTTCGAATCCAGCGTGTATTATGGTAATGCGTTTTCCTTTGTTTGAAGGTGCTTTCGTCTGACAAAGGGTTTTTACTGGAACTGAACTCATCCTTTGATATTGTGTCGTGTGTATCGAACCATGTTTCATCAATAAAATTATGGATCTTTTTTCTAACCATATCTTTTAATTTCTAAAAAGGAAAATTTAAAACTCCAAGGGGCATATTTTTCGATTCAAACTATTTTTTTTTTTGTCTATTTTGGGGTTTTTTAAACCCATTTTTAAAAACTTATGGGGGGGGGGGCTCATTTTTTAGTGGTTTTTTTTTTAAACTTTTTTTTAGTTTACCCCAAAGGGGGAAAAACTCCGCTTTCATAAAGACAATATTTTTTCCCTTCCCTTTTAAAAGGGCCTGATCACTATTGTCTATGGGGGGGGGAAAAAAACAAAAGTTTTTTTTTGTTCAATTTTTACTAATAATAATAAACCCCCATCGACGATATTGGATTTTTTTAAAATAGACGGGTTTTTTTTTAAAATTTTTTTTAATTAGACCCCTACTGGGGTTAAATTTTTTTACACATTTTTTTAAAAACCTGTTTTGCATTAATAAAAGATGTCGACCCACATAGTTATATTCTCGTAAAAAAAATTTTTTGAAAAAGCACGGGAAAAAAAGGTTATTCAAACCCCACAAAAAAAAGCCAAAATATTTATATGCCTAAGGTTAATATTTTAAGAAATCCCCCCCCAACCCTGCCCTTATGAACAAAAGGGGGTTTTTTCCCAAAAACAAAAAAGGTAATAAAATCTTTTAAAGGGGTTTTTTAAAAAGGGCCGTCAAAAAAATAACGAAAATTTTTTACAGACTATACTAACATGAAAAAGTCTGTTTTGTAATACGCTTTTGGGGGGAAACTTTTTTTAGGGGTTAAATTTTTAAAAAACATCTAGCCAAAATATTTAAGTTTTTTTTTTCCCAATGTAATGTGTTTTTGGGCCCTTTTAACAAAACCCAAATTTAAAATTTTGGAAAAAATTTTTATTTACAGGTTTGGGATAACAAGGTAAAATTTTTTTTGGGAAACTTTCAAGGGTTTCAAGTCCTAAATCGGGGCCTCAGAATATTGTTTTTATGTCGGGGGAAATTTCCCCCCAAAATTAATTTTGGGGGCCATTCAAAGAAGAGCCGTTGTCCTATTAATGATCCAACGCTTCCCCAGAAAGACTTCCCCTTTTTGCCAAAACTGGCTGTAGGGGGTCGTCGCTCTTCTATAGGTATTTTCACGGCTTCTTTCTCAGAGGGGGTTGGGGCCCAATTTCTTGGCAGCCCCAAAAAGACCAAAAATAGGGGGCTTTTTATCCTTTTTTTGTTTAATTAGAGAGGCCCCGAACTTCCCCCCCTTTTGTTTCTTCATCCCTTTGAGTGTCAAGACATGGGGAAACCCGCTGCCCGCAAAATTTTTCCTTCTTCTCCCAATCTCCAAAATTTAAGTCACGTGTCAAACCCCCCCCCCCATTTAAGAACCCACGGTACGTTAGTACTT